>JANHFX010003923.1:0-33523 GCA_027560015.1 Chloroceryle amazona
GGGCAGGCTGGCTCGGCTCGGCTCTGCCTCGCAGCCCAGCAGGCTCCCGCTGCGACCCTCAGAATGAGGGGGATTAAAAACAGCGGCGAGGGAGACTTCAGGCTGAAACACAAGGAAATTCTTTTATCTTCAGAGGAACAGAAGCTCGCAGAACTCCTTTTGGCGTGCACTCGGGAGGGAGCAGCCTTAAAACCAGTGGGGACCGGCTCCAAAACTCCCGCGTTTCACGTGGTGGTTGGGGTTTGCCTTTGCGGGAGCTGCCGCTGCTCGCTGCAGCCTTACGGCGATGAAAAAGTCTGACAGGTTTTTGCATCTTCTGCAGGCTGGGAGGGCTCTGCCACAGGTTCCCCGCTTCGCCCGGCCCCCACTGCTTGCCGGTGACCAAACCCACATCCCTGCTGGCCCTCAGAGCCGCCGCGGCCACTTGGGTGGGAAGAAAACAAAGAAGGAGCCGAGGCTACCTCTTTCGCTAAAGGGCTGCTGTTCTTTTTCTCTCCTCGTTTCGGGGCGGGGGGCGGAATCCTCTCTCCAGGCAGTGGCAGGTTTGTGAAGATCCACTGGCCCTTGCGGGGAGAACCGTGCTATGACCTTCGTTTTTATTATGATGCCAGCTTCGGCCTGAGCATCCCAGTGGTTTCTGGGCATTGTGTATCAGGGTGGTGCAAGCACCTCCCTGCCTGGCACCGGCCTGCCGGGCGCAGACCCCCGGCCGGGTCGGGGAAGTCATGGCCGGCAGTATCCACACAGCTTTCCCAAGCACTGGCTTGGGCTGTTGGATCTCCCACTCTCAGCTCAGAGGCAGATCCCGTTTATAGCGCATCCAGTCACAGACACTCTGGTCACTTCCAAATGAAAGTTTTCATTGCACCGTCATGACAGCATAGGCCCGATTCTGGGTTTATGTACTTTGGAATCGTGGGGTGTTTTGGCTAGAGAAAAATACTTTGCCGTGCACTTGATGTAACTCTTAGGTTTACATGCTGGGTGATGGACAAGACAGTTGAGCATCATGCAGCCTTCTGACAGCAGCAAGTGTAAGAAGAAATATGTTATGTTTTCCTTCCTTTGCCGACTGTTTGAGAATTAGGTGGCACTTGATGGATGTGCTCATTTTATTGTCTTGAAAATTTCTTGTGTGTCCTGGGGCTCAGTGCTGAGTGCTGTGAGGTGAAAGACTGAATTGCTGTTTCTGGGGGTTTCTCTCTCTAAGTGTGTATGTGGTTTTTATTTGGTGTTTTAAGGTAGGTGTGGTAATCATAATTATTTTATTAGCTTATTAAGCATTAGAGAAGCAAGTACATCTTGAAATTATTCTGGTCTCTTAAATTGCTAGTGAATGCAATTATACTCTGAGGGAGTTATGAGTGCCTTCTTACCACTGCAGCACACCTCTGGTGAAAGAGAACTTCATTCTGTGCATGTCTTTATTTTCTGCAATGGGGCTCAAACTTCTTTTAGTTGGGGACTTTGTGAGGAAATGTTTCTAATGGCTGCTTTTGTTTTCCCGATGCAGGCAGTACAGCCTGAGGAGCTCAGCTCACCCAGTCGATGTGAAAGCAAAACAAATCAAGGTGCAGCAGATGAAGGAGAGGTGGCAAGGTCTGCTGCTGGAGACAGCAGTGTCACTTTGAGCTACCCTGGCCTCCATCTCCATGCGTACAGCATTGAGAGCATGACAACATTTCCGAATGGCTGTGGAAACGGCACCACCGTTACTTGTATAGTTATGGATAATAAAGAGCCCCAAAACCAGACTACCTGTGTCAGTCAGAATGGGGAATACAGCACCAGCAACAGTCACGAGGAGGAAATTCAAGAGGATAAGCTCAGCCCTTCCAAAATAATGCGCTTTTTCACTACCCCTCGGAAACGGGCTAATTCCAGCTCTGACAGGCCTCGTTCTCTGGTTTTGATGGGCAACTCATCCACATGGAATGCTTTGTCTTCCATCAGAAAAATGGGGTCTTTCAAGAAGTTGAAATCTTCAGTTCTCCAAGGAATTCAAGCAAGGGAATGCTCAGACATCTTAAATGAGAATGGCATAGGCAAACAGAGTTCAAATGGGGCAGTGGTGCGAGTTCAGACAAACAGGTATTCCTATTCGGGGCCTCTACATGATTTTCAGAACACAGTGGATGGTTTAGCTTCTGACTGCTCTGATGTGGAGGAGAGTGATGAGTCTTTCCTGAGGAATACTCATCGCTCACGCAGCATCAGGCAGGCTTACGGTGCTGGCCGCATAAACCTGCTAGACGTGGATAAAGTTCAGAGTCATCACAACTGTACTAGGCCAACATCGCCTGTTATTGCAGAGCCAAAGATCTGTGAAATTTTGGTGAAGGCCTCTGAAAACAACAGGATCATTTATCGGAGAAGCAGAAGTTCAGATAATTTGAACTTTCTGAAAAAAAGCTCATTCAAACGGAAGTCCACCTCAAACCTCACTGACCTCAAGGTTGCAAATGAAAAACAAATGCCAACAAGGACTGTAAGTGTTACTTCTGCTGACTCGGAGAAAACCGGTGGGAACCCTGAGAGGAGATCCAAGCGATGGAAGAGCCCTATCAGGGCAAAGGATTTTGACCGAGTTTTGAAACTTGTCAGTAATGTTACAGATGTTTCATGGAAGAAAGATGGTCCTAAAAGCATGTCTCCTCCCAATGAGCGGTCCCAGAGAACAAGGTCGAACAGCCGACTGCATGATGACTACTCCCGCAGGGTTTCCAGCAGCACAGATCATGACAGAAAGAGATGCACCTCCCTGGTATCTAGTCCAGACTCTTCCTTGGTGGGAACACCTTGTCTGCAAAGCCCTGCTGTTGCTCAGGATGAAGAGGCTGAAATGAATATAGCTGGTGCTGAAGAGAAAAGCCTCAGGATGTCATCAGGTATCCCAGACTCTGATAGCTCATCACCCACACTGAATGACATTAGTCCATTTCCCAATGAAGTGTTTTATTCGGACTCAGATGAACCAAAAGCTACCCAGCAGTTTACATGTGAATCTGAAAACCCTCCTGTTCCCATCAGGCCAACTACTCCAAAGCCTCAAAGTCCCACTGCAGAGAAAATTAAGTGCAATATGAATTTTCAGTGCCCAAACCATCACAGCACGTTGTCACTGAGCTCATCAGAGAGCGAGGAAAGAGCTGAGGTACCAGGACTGAAGCTGGGCAGGAATCCTGTTTCCTTCCAGGACTCGGTGCAAACTGTGTACTATGATGATGGAAATGAAGACAGTGGCATAAGCAGCCACTCTCAGCTGAGCCTCAATTTAGCCTCTGGTGCTGAAGAGAAAAAAGAAGAGGTAAGAAAGAAAGCAAAATCCTTTAGAAGCTGTATATATATCTATCAAATTTTGTCTTGATTAATGCAAAACAATGCAAAGTAACCTGAATACTAATGGCTATTGCAGCTTGTTATTGCTAAAACATGCTGACAGCAGTTATTTTCTTTAATATATTCTGTTTGTATGCTAACATCCAGTTATTTTTTCTTTGTTGCATTAATGTCAAAGAATGTTTTGGCAGCGAAGCTATTCGTGTATGTTTTCAAGGGCAGCTTATTGCACCCTGCAGATACACCACCTTGTCATGTGGTCTTGTCAGATTTTACCAGCCTAAGCAGGGTCTGTCTGTGTTTCCTTCCAAGCTGAAAGGTCTCTGAAGCGTCTGTGTATTTTGAAGTAGTGCTGCAATATTTGTAGAGTAGTAGGCATGAAAGATACAATGTAGGGGTTTAAGCATTCAGTCGTATCTGACCTTTTCAGTGTGCAGTCATGGACATGCTGAGGGTAAACTGCTTATTTCTCTGCAGATTTCAAAGAGCAGTACTTTAGATGCTAGGCTGAGTGTGCTGGTACTAAAGTTTTGGTGAAGGCACCAGTGCTTCACTGCATCTAATGCATGATCTCAGACTCAGGAGCTGGGTAGATAGATGTACTCTAGCACCTCTGAGGTAAGTTCACATAATAACCCTGTGCCTTACCCAAAGCACTGCGTGAGTTGGCACTGGAGCAGTTGCAATGGTTTGGCAGTGCTGGTGAAGAGCTGTCAGACGTATCCTGCACTTCACTGAAGCAGTGTGGCTCACTTCAGCTCCAGCCATGTGCAGTAAAGTAATTTTGAGCTACTGGCGGTAAGGCAGCAGACAAGGATTTGCTACTCATCGGGAAAAATACACCGAGGCAAAAATCCCCCTGGATCTGTGTGAATATGGAAGACATTTACACAGTAAAGCTGACATCTTTTAAGCCACATCAGTTTGACTAAAAGTATCTTACACCTTAGATGTGAGACAGACAAAGGCAATTGTTGCAGCTGCACAAACTTCAGCCTTTCATGCTGTTCAGTAAAGCTGTCTTACTTTCAAAAGCGTGGCATGGATGCTACCCATCTACCATCTAGTGGTGATCTGTCGTCATGACCCAAGAGAAGTTCAGCTGGTCCCTCCGCTTGGCTCCCAAAAAACCAGTAGCTTTTAAATGTATGTGTACATTGGGCGGATAAAAGTTACTGCAGTTTTAGTTTTAACACCACATTCTGTTATTATCTAACATGCAATTTAAACTTTCTCTTTATAATATAACATTTTAGGTTAATTGTGAGTGCCTTTTAGTGCTCACTTCCGTTGTCTAAAATATGGAGCGTGCACTGGTGGCGGCTTTGGGTTTGTGTAATGGGCAGGTGGCCAGTGCGGGATGGAGCCCTGAAGGAGATGGATATTGTGGCCAGGGGATGGAGTCCTTGGCTGCTAGAGCAGCAGAGAGGGACAGTATCTCCCTCGCCCTGCTGTGAGCACTGCCTGGAGCCCCTGTGCATGGCAAACCAAGTGAGGCAACCCAAATGATGTAGCTGCATCAAGACATCTCTTCTGATCCAAAAAAGCAAAGGTTTTGGAGATAGTAGCTGTGGATTAGAAGCAGGAGTTGTGCAGGACAGGGTTTACTTCAGTCTTACTGTGCCAGGGGTGTAAACTTGTCTTTTCCCCATGCCTGTTCCTCATCCCGTACACATCCCTAAAGCTGCAGCACTCAGGATGACTACAAAACAAGGAAAGTGGTGTGGTTTCTCCCTGCTATTTCTTCGGAGGATTTCATTGCTCATTTCTTCCTTCTTTACAGCGTGTTTCCCTCAGCCATGGAGGTAGCTTAGTACCAAAGATACTTGTGCAGGTTATGTTTTAATTGGACTTTATTCAGCCCACAGGCACTTTTATGAATGCCACATGCTCACACAATGAGGTCACTGGGTTTGAACTTTTGACTACATTTCATTTTTAACTCTACCTTTACCTCCGTGTTACAGAACTGTACCCACCCAGCAAGTTATTCCTGTGACAGTCAAGCACTTGATTAATTCTCAAGAATCATTTGATAATTCTCAAAAATCATTTGAGTTGTAGTTCAGAGCCACACAAATCTCCAAATTTTTAAGATTTCATCTGAACCTTGAACACACTTGTTGGACAAATCTTCACGCACCTTTTCTGCAGGGATTTAATGTAAAAGCCAGTATGTATTCCAGTATAGCCACTAAAATCTCTGTGACTTGTAGACATATTTTAGTACAAAGCCTACAAGGTGCTAAGCAGTCAGGCTCAAATGTGTTCTCTTTTCAGAACTAGTGCCATAGCTGGAAGCAAATTTATTGTCTTAACTACTCATCTTGTAGATTAGTTGGCAAATGAAGCCTGTGGAACTTGGTCCATCTCTGTCTTTCCCCAAATGTGAAAACTAAACATTTCTACTTGTGTTTCCTTGGTGCTGTAAAGCTGATTTTGCAGTATTCACACAAGGGCCTCTGTCCATTTACCTGAATCGATGCTTTGGGTATTTTTTTTCATGGGATTCAGGCTTGAGATTCTGTCACTTTGTCAATTTGACCAAAATACGAGATTTGGACTGAAACAAGGGAGGTGTTTGGCCTTCTTGGTTGTTAGTCGTGCCAGAGGTTGCTTTCCAGAGAAGAGCTAATTAAGTGCAGCCTGGATCCATGCCTCAGCACTTCTTAGGCTACAGAGGCATGAGTCACCAAAGCTTGTCTGTGACAGCCCATGCTTTCTCAGTCTCTGCTTTATGCCACTGTCACTTATATTCAGTGTGTTGCTTTTCAATACATCAAGAGATGGTTAAGTACAAGTTTGTATTTGGACTGTTTTGCATAGTCTTCACTTTCCTGAAGAAGAGCCTCATGTTGCTTTACGTAACAAAAACTTAAAGTCTTAGCTTTGGACTGGCATGTGTGAGTCACCAAGGCTGCCTAAACAAAATATTGTTTTGAATTTGTCGCATAAAAGACAAATTTCACCTAGTCTTTCACAAACTCCTAGAGCACTTGCTGTTTAAGTTGCCTTGCTGGCATCTGGCATCACAGTACACCAGACTTTTTATTAGTTAAATACCTTATCTGCATGACTATAAGTGAACGATAAATTACAGTGAAGAGGTAACTCTGCTGTAATTAAGGTTGAGTCACATTTTGTTTGCAGACTGTTTTTGAAGTGCTCTGAGACCTGCCTGTTAACTCATTTATGTTTGTGCCATGTGAAAGTCAGTGATCCCAACTAATCCACACTGTGCAATTAACCAATGCTCAGCTGTTGACAGCATTGAGATGGTCTGTCCCATACAGGTTTCTGGGTTCTGAATATTGAGCACAGATGGCTTACCTTGGGGGACAGCTTTTGGAGGCGACGAGGAAGAGTTGCTGTACAGGTGGGAACATAGAGAGGATTCAGCTCTTTCCTCACTGTTCATCCTCCCTGTTGATTCTCCCTATTTTTTGCTTCAGTGTCCTCACAGTGAAGGACCAAAGGGTGCTGTCTGGATGTGGACATGTTCAATACTCAAAAGTATGCAGCAGCCAGGAGCTGAGGATGGGCATCATTGGTACCTACCACAAGCTCCTGAATGCTGTGGGGCTGGGCGTGAGCACACCTGCAGAGAGCTAGCTGGTTTCAGCTCTCTAAACTCTTCTTTTGGGATTCATTCACCTCTGGTTCATCCACATGCAATTTAGAGTGTGGCTTAATCATCGTAATCTAGACAACTGAAAATGTGCTAACATGTGAAGAATAATTAGGTAAAATAAATAAGGGGGAGCAGAACTTCTTAAACTGGGTTTACTGCTAGGGGGTTGTAATTTGGAGTGGGGATTCACCACTCCCATAGCACTCTGATCTTCCTGGCTACAGGGCCTGGGGACAGAGCAGCAGAACACTGTAACAGGCTCTCCACAGCATCTCTGACAGCAAACTTGAAGTTTGCTGTTAGACTGAGTGACACTGGATTTACAATAAACTCCCTGAGCTGCTCTGCACAAGTCAGGATACATTCACACGGTTTCTCCACAGTTGCTTATAGAGTGACTTCCAGGAGCGCTTGTCCAGAGCTAAACCAGAAACCACTGTGTATTGGTACAAACCCAGAGCTGCTCCCTTTCCCTACTGCCTTTGTGCTCCTCTGCTTTTCCAGAGTGTTAGATATTTGACTCTGCTGTAACTCTCTTCCGACACTTCCGTAATACCCAGGTGCTGCTCACCCTGGGATCAGGAGTAATAGTACTCCAGGGAGTGGAACAGCATTTCTGGCCATGTAGTTTGTTTTTTAAATTGAGCATGGTGTTATCAGCACTGAAAATCCACCTCGACGCTAGCAGGTTGCAGTGTCCAAATTGAGCAGAGACAGCTGCAGAGTTTCCTCTGAGATCATCTGTGTTTCCCCTTTCTGGCATCCGGAGGTTGCTGTGCTGCTCGTGGTACTGGGATGCTGAGCAGGATGCTGTGGCAGGCTCGGAGACCAGCCCGGGTGCTGGAGGAAACCAAGCACAGCAGCTTCAACTCTTCCTGCTCCAAGCTCGACCACAGCAGCCTCACTCCACGCTCTAGGAAGTAATAGTTTGCAGGCACAGAGTTGCCCGAGGCAGCTCCACCCCATGCAGGCTTGAGTTTGTGACTACTGCTGGATCCTGCCAGTGGCTGAGCTTGGGCAGGGATGATGAGGCTTTGCTCTGGAAGGGTGGGGAGAAGAGGGAAGCAGAGAACCACTGCCTGGAGAGACACTGAAGAGACACAGAGGCCTATGGCTTTTTATATTTTGCTTTGTTAGCATAAAGTTCCACTTTCAACCTGTGGTTATCATCTGCCTTTTGAGGTTCACCAGTGGATATTACAAAGACAGCCTGGAAAAAGTTGCTTGTTTCACCACATGAAAAGAAGATGGATTTTTGTTAGAACTGTAACTTGATCTGGAGTGTTCTGACTTGATTTAGAAGTTAGTTAGGGATTTATTTAGGCATTATTAATTCCTACACATCTTCTAAAAAGAGGTGGAGGATATGAGTACTCCTTTACTATGCTCTACATGCTTGCCGTTCCAGCTCAGATACTGAAGTAAAGAAGGCACAGTGTTAGAACGTGACCCAGCCATCCCCAAGTATCAGTCACTGGAAAACTAGTGGAAACAGTTTTCTGCTTTTAGTATGCTTGCATTTTTATATGACTGATGAGATATTTTTTCTGCAAAGCAAATACATTTCCCTGCAAACTCCCCTATGACAGTTGGAAATATGTTAGCTGATTTGGTTTAGGAAATGAATTAGAGGAGAGGATGAAGGAAATCCTTGAGGCTGAAGAACAGATTTGAGAGTCATGAGATCCGCTTGTCATTTCCAGTTCAGCCCTAAGCTTCCTCTGTGCCTTACATGACATAATTGCTTTGTGTCTACTCCTTATCTGTGAAATGTGGATATTATGAAGGTAAACTCACTAATCTTGGTAAGGCATGTTGCTGAGAGGGAAAGCATTATGCTTGTTGAGTATGATAAGCAGGATTTCAAAGGTCAGGTTACCTGAAGCAAGCCCGCTTTAAAAATGCTTTAGAAATATATGGCTAAAGTTTGCTTGGGGTATCTATATAGCCTGATGTTTTAATGCAGTTTTATAGGTGTGTTTCTTAGAACACCATAATTGCTTTGGTGTTGACAAATCACAAGAGTAGAATTATATACATTTTTTTCCAATTTCTAAAACTTCCAAAATGAGTGGTTCACCACAGTGTTTTGTGTTGCTGATGAGCGTTGATTTTACCATATTATAAGGCACAGTAATGTAATTTTACTTTATTAAAATACATAGTATTTCCTGCACCCATTCTAAGAGCTCATAGTGCAGTAATATTCCTTTAGAGGCTCTCCCTTTGAAGCACTGATCAGCAAATTTTTATACCTTGAGTCCACCTATTTTTTTGGGCGGGGGGGGGAGGACGCGAGGAAAAGGCAGGTTATTTTACCATAATGTCTATAACTTCCAAGTGGCTAAAATTAATGTTAAATTTTGAATATGGTTACATTAATTTCTTCTGCTTTGCTCTTTCCTATGGGTGTAAATGCATATGTTCTAAAAGAGTTATTTTTTCAGTTGTTTCACAGATACTCTTCTGACTTGCAGACCACTGGTCGAATAGGACTGCATATTTTAGGGATAGATAATCAATGCATTTATTTGAAGTCTTCTCAAAGGCTAATTAAAAAGAAAAGATGCTGGTGGTAGAGGAATGTAAAGGTAAAGAATATAGTGCAGTTTGCTTTTGATTAGAAAGGAATAGATGGAATTTTTTTATCCTGCAGGTGAATTGATTGATATAATAATTCTGGTTAGTTTGTGATACAGGATGCAAACACTGACTGAATGCGTGCTTTCTTCTACAGTAAAAGCAATCATTTCCATAGTAACTATTGCTGTGATGGTATCACTGTTGGAAATTGTCAGCCTGTTGGATCAACAGGGAATTACTGGGCTCTTGTAATACTTTAGGAACTTTTTATAGAATCCAGAAAGAAATCAATAAATATCTTTCCTCTGGGAGTCTGTATATGGAGTCTCATAATCTCTGTGTCCGTCAGAAGTTTGCAAATAAAAATATTGATCATGTCCATTAAACACAGAACAAACTTTTGACCTCAGTTAGCAGTGATGATAAATGAACTTCAACTAATGCTGCCTCGCTGCTATTAAGCAACAAGAAAAAGTGCAAAGGTTGCCTTTTATCGTGTACCTGGGTGGAGACATGTCTGGACTTTTACTCTCTTAAGTGAAGGTGATAAAATAATTTATGGCCACTAGGTTATGATCACTCGATCCTTTATATTTTTGGCGACTTATATGAACTGAAAAATCAATTCTAATAAAATTACTGAGTCCCTAGCATTTGGCAGTTACTGTGTTATACAGAAATACCAGCTATTTAATAGTCACCAGTTATAATGCTGGCATATGGCTCTCATTGCCAGCATAAGAAGTTTGCATATTTTTATACAGCCTCCTTAAATATACACAGATATGTGTACTTGTGATCAAAATGCAGAGATATCTACATGACTAGCAGAGAGATTGTGTGAGGCTTTTAAGCTTTGTCATTTATCAGAGAACGTGACTGATTATCCATGATAAGTTTTCTCTGGGAATATGTAGTAATTGTGTTTTGAAACTTCTCATCCCACTGAGGTTTTCCTTGTAGCTTATTCTCAGCCAGAATTATCATCCGTTTCATTTATCACAATTTTTTATTTGGAAATTAATATGCATTTCTTTTAAAGACATTATTAGATTTTTATTATCTCCTTTCTCTGAAAAAAAAAAAATCAGCTGTAGTTAGCAAAACTGCATTTCATTCAGGCAGATCAAAATTGCAGAGCTACCAAAAGAAGAAACATTGCAACTTATTGTAGAGCTAAGGGGAGAAAAACAAAAAAAAAGGCAGAAGGAAGCCAGGATGCTCTTTCCCCTGAACACCAGCAAGGCTGGGGGTCCTTTGTTCAAGAGGCACCTACCCGTGACTTCCCAGCAGATTGCCAGGTAAAGAAAAAACTTTCAGGAAATTTAAGCATCGCCTTGTGCTGCTATGCTTGTCTATACGTAGGTATGATGAAGCATTAATTGTATCAGTACATTTAGAACATGAAAATAACAGTAACAACATCCAAATAAGTAAGGGTAGTGTTTGAAATGCAGATTAGTCGTCAGGGAGCCATGGCAATGTTCACAGACATCAACAGTTTTGTAAAGTGGTGATTTTATTTTCATTAGGGAGTTTATTGGCATGAGCACATGAGCAAAAAGTCACCCAGGGGTTGGTTTTCCTTTGCCATCATGGTGGCAGCGGGATGTCAGCCCTCACAAGCGTACCAACAGCAGTGAGCTAACCAGTGGTGCGCTGTGGTGGGTCAGACTTACTGGTAGGGCTTTTTCTGCAGTGGAGGGTGTGGTCAGGTATAGGAGGAAGGATTATTTATGGCTGGTGTGCCAGCAGAAGTCCTGACATGCAATTTCAGGTACTGGCAATTTTTTGCCATTTCACTGATAAAAGTTGCATCCATATAACCAACATTTTATCAGTCTTGTACAGATCAGATCTCATGCTGCTTGAGCAGCGCTCCCTCTGAAGACAACGTTGGGTGCTGAATTTTATGAAATACACACCACAGTCTGAGTAATAACTGCAGAACTTGGCTCTCGTCTGGTTCTAAAGGCTAAAATAAGATTTCAGTGGTTAAATACCTGATGCTGATGTTGCTTACATTGGTATTAATGAGTAACAGGGAATGCCAGCAGCAGTCATGTACCATTAAATACAATAGGGTTCTACCAGTGCTAGGCTGAATTGAGTGATATCATGCTCAAGTCCTTGAAGCTGCTGTGCCTAGATTAGGAGAAATCAATCTGGGCCAAGGCAAAGGAGAGATTAGGTCTGACTGGGTTCAATCTTCACGGTGTAGTAGTTTGCCTGGTGGAGCTCCCACTGTTGCCTGGTTGGTGCACTCAGGGACTCCTAGAGAGCATACCCTAAACAGCACATCTGAAAGTGGTGCCTAGAGCTGAGCTGAGTTACCTAAAAATACCTGATTCCTGCCCATAGTGTTCTGTAGGCTTGGCTGACACTGTTGTTTGGGGGCTCAACTCAACTGCCTGAACATAAGCACCCAATGCTGCTGGTGGTGCCCTGACTAGTTCCCCATCATGATGCATGGTACGTGGAGATGTTTAGATCCCTTAGGACGTGATATGGCATGAAATGGCTCTGGGTACCTCTGTTCAGGCAACAAAGTTTCACCCCAGATTTCTACAAGCTGCAACGACAGCTTCAACATCTAGCTGACAAACAGACACCTCCATTGCAGATGTGATAATTTAAATGTCAGAATCTGGAGTTAAATTCCACCATAAGAGTGACATACTAGATAGAAACAATAGTGAATAAAAGTGTAGCCTGGATTGAAATAAATGGTTTCCTTTAAATGGTTGTAATTGTAGATGTACTGCTGTCAGGAAAAGGGAAAACAATTCAAATACCACAGTTTCACTAATATGCTGTTGTAGGAATTTATCTGTCCAGATAAAATGAATTCATTTGCATCAGCATAAATAACTACAGCTGTTTGTGTTGGCAGTCTCATAAGAAACTTAACTGAGGATGCAGCCTGAAAGACAAGATGGATAATCTTGATTACTAGCATTGGTGATCCTGTGCTGTTGCTAGACTAGCAGGTGCAAATTTCAGAAAATCCAATGTGGATTCAGCTTAGACCTTGACTTCTCACAAATCTTGTCAGTCCTTTAAATTTCTGACCAACACTTACAATGCGTGAGTCAGTACATGATGTTCTCATTATTGTCTTACATGAAGTGCCGTGTATATTGCTGCTCATGTCTATAGGTGTTACCAGTAAGAATTGTGTATCATAAACCTAATTTCACTTACAGAGGATTAATCAAGAGAAGGCAATTTTTGCTCAGTGGTGCTGCACCAGTATAAAGCCAGTGTAACAAAATTGTTTCCTTGGAATTTTTTCACTGATGTCAAGATTCACACTTATGCTTAAGTGACTGCAATACTGGAGCCCACGAGTTGTGTGCTGGACATTTTATTCCTACTAGTAAGTGGCCACTTGATCAAGTCCTGCTTGAGTGGGTCACTTAGAGGAATGTGAGGTTATTAGTCTCATTTCCTCTGTTTTTTTTCTAGGAGAGGATTATGTTTTCTGTTTTATTAATATTCTTTAATGCAGTTTATAGATCTAAGCCTAAAGATGAACATCCTTCAGCATTGCTTCCTGCACAGCAGAGATTAGTCTGGCTGCCATTTGGAACACTACTGTAGGTGGAGTGCTGCAGAAGGAGAGCAGTCCTCTCTTTGCAAATGTTATTGCTCAAGATAAGGGTGTAAAAAGCAGATTAGGAGATGACATGTGACGTGTCCTTCCCTGAGTCTAAAAGTACAGGATCATGGGATGAACTTTGCCTGACTGGTTACGCAGAGAGTGTTCTCACATTTGCAGCTCTTACAGACAAGACTTTGCAAAACAAAATCATGAAATGGCTCTCATGAGCTCCTTTCTCAGTCACTGCATATGTGGAGACCCTTTATCTGTGTCTGATTCTGAGGTAAGAACCTTATTTAACAGTTGATTTTGCAGTGCAGCAGCCAGGGTGAATTGCTTATGCTATTAAAACTGTTCCTGAGCTAAAATCTGCAGAGACAGGTGTAATGCCATAGAAATCAGAATATATGCAAGTGGTCTATTCAGAATAAATTTCATGCTTTAAGTGAAATAATTGAATGTAGAACACTGTATGACATTGATATTTTTTCATACCTTAGTAGCAGGAACCATGTTAAAAGTGCTGACTGTTTAATAGCTCTGCCTACTAGCTGAAGTGCTTTCATACAGTGAAATTTGTCTTAAGCTGTCTTTCAAACAGAAAAGCAAAACTTGCCCACTGTGTTAGGTGGTCTTTGAAAAAAGGCTCATCAGAATTGTACTGGCCTTGTTGAAAACAGTAGGTGGAGAAGAAGGTGACAGAAGATAAGTCCCCTTCCACAAGCATAATTGTCAAAATCTGATTCTCGGCTGCATGTTTGCTTTGAATGAATATGCTGTACCAGAAATAACTTCATCTGGTCTGAAAGAGATGAACAAAATGTAGCCAGAGACAGACAATGATGCCTCTCCTTTTTGGAATACTTACTAGCTTTGAACATTGTCAGAAATGCACTTCAGTAGTCTAAAGTTAACCTAATGAGGAAGTAGGCTTTTTTCTTTTTTTTTTTTTCCCCAAAATAAAATAGTCAGAATTAGTTTGTATTTTGTGTGAGAACTTGGGACAGGGTTCACTTGCTCAGAAGTGCTTTGAAGTTTGACATTCGCGCCATCAGGCACTCATGCAAGCTGCCACCAAGCCCAGAAACACCCATCTTCCTTTCTTTTAATTTCTTTATAGAGGAGCCAAGAAAAGTCAAGGAAATTATAAGAATTTCAAAATCTGAGGGAAAAGTAAATGTACATTTTTATGTACAGCATTTTTTCTGAAAAACTGCAGAGGTTTTTGCTAGAAAACTCTACAGTAGTATTATTCCAAATACATGGAAATCCTTAAAAACGTTCGCTGTAACAAGTATTTCAGTTAAGGTTATTTTATTTTCAAGCTTTTAGTACCAGTTCAATTATGATACTTGTAAGCATTAACCTCTGAGAGCTACATATGTTGTTAAATAGGAACAAAATGCTAATTTGCCAAGTTTCCTCTAAAAACATCAGTTTTTCCTGTTACTTGTGTTATAATGTATCTCTGGCCTTAGTCTGTACAACTATAACCTCCCTGAGCATATGGAAAATTAGCTTCTCCTTCCAAACTGGATGAGCTTGCTCACCCAATTCTCACATAGCTGCAGAATCTCTAGATCTGACCTGAGTGAGTGTGGGAGTGTGCAGGGAAGGCGTGCGACTGCCCGTTTTGGTATCGCCTTATGCTTAGGTGGGATTGGCAGTCAGACTGCAGCCTTACTCTTCATTTGCATCACCGAATAGAGGTAAAGCAGAGGAATATCACAGAATCTTTTGGGTTGGAAGGCACCTTTGAAGATCACGTAGTCCCAACTTCCTTGCCAAGGGCAGGGACATCTGCTATTAAACCAGGTTTCTCAATGCCCTGTCCAACCTGGCCTTGAACACTTCCAGGGAGGGGGCATCCGCAGTTTCTCTGGGCCACCTGTTCCCGTGCCTCACTACCATCATACAAAAATTCCTTTCCTATGTCTAATCTACACATGCCCTCTTTCACTTTAAAATTGTTGCCCCTTGTCCTGTCTCTACAGGCTTTGGTAAAAAATCCAGAAGCAGAGTGTGTTGGCTGGTTTTACTGGTGTTACATGTAACATACATCCTACTCATGCACGGGAACAAGCCCTGTGAGTGACAGATCTGTCTTTCCAAGACATCAATCAGTAAATTTAGAGTTTATGAAAGGTCCTGTCTATACTGCTGAGGTAATAGGTGAGGTTTTAGTGATGTTAGTCATGCTTGCCTAGAGATTTTGATGGTTACTCAGCACAAACGTGATGTCTTTCCTTTGCAAAGTTACTCTATTCCTGAATTGTTGGTTGCATTTGTTGTATTTAAAGTAACTTTCTTTTTAGCAATGTTAAGTTGATCTACCATGTGAAAAACTTACAAGTGATTAACTGTGAGAAAATTCTGTGCCTTATTTGACTTGTTCACATTTAAAAAGGTTGTTTCTGATGACCAGTGGAAGAGGTCCCCATCCCAGGATGAAGAAAAGGCAGACACACAAAAGATCACACACAGGAGATGGGGCTCTGGAAAAAGATCTCGTCCCAGACCTCTCTCAGACTATGGCCAAATGTCCATCAGAAGTTTCTCTATACCAGAAGATGCAGTTGCAGTGGACTCTCAGAAGACAGACTGCACGGATGGAGAAGATCATCCACGACTGGCTTCCGTTGGGTCTGTGATCCAAAGCAATACAGTAGGCTATCACAGAGGGCGAAAAAGAAGACCCATCTCCGTAATAGGTGGGGTCAATTTCTATGGAAGTGGTCCTACAGAAGAGATAGAAGGTCTGCTGACACAAGTAAGATAAGAGATGTGCTCTCTGCAAACTGCAAAAGAACTTTCCACTTCCTTATCTCTATCTTCAGCCTAGAAAATAGAACGGATGCTTCCTTCTCTCCTTCCCTTTTGTCAAGCTGACATCGTGTACTTACAATTCTGCTTTCCTGTTCACTAATAACTTTGTCTTGTTGTTAAAAAACAAAACAGCATGGAATAAAACTGATGCTGACTTTGGGATAATCTTTTCCGTATTGTAAATTAACTATTTCTTTCATGGAATGGTCATTATGTCTTATTGGTACGTAAGAGCTCATCTGTGTTTAATACAACTGTGTTTTTAGTCTCCTTACGCAGTGTAGGGCCTGAGGAACAGAGGAGTACAAACAAATATGTTAATAACAACACATTATTTATGGGTCATTTGAAATTCTCCAAACACAGGCCTGTTCAAAACCAGTGGCATTATCTGTGGTGTTCAAATCTGTGGTATTGGCATAGCAAGGATACTTGAAACTAATAAGGACATGGCTTAAGAAAACTGGTAATAAACAAAGAATCTATGAAAACTGTCAATATGATTAAAATGTCTATTTATGCACTACTAAAATGACTTAATGGAATGAACATAGGGAGCCTGTAAGAAAATAGTGTGTGGCTGAGTTAGCACGCGAGCAGAACCTGTATGCTTATTTGCCATATCTGTTGGCTTAGGTAAGAGAGTAAGAAATAAAAAAACTTCCAAAAGATAAAAATAGTTCCTTTTTTCCTGGAGTGGGTACAATGGGTAGAGGAACTTGCTGTTGTATTGGTAGTGGTGGCCCTGCCTTGCAGTTGGTTACAGACCTTCAGACAGGGGCTTTTGTAACACTGTACTGATTGGGTGTTTTCCACTTTCCTGAAAAGATGGAGGACTCCTACCTAGAGCAGCTGTCAAGCTGATAAAGCAATAGAAAAAAAGGAATAGTATTTACATTTTAAAAAATGTGATTGTAGTGGCTATTAAAGGAATTTGAATCCTCTTAATCTTTCTTATGCCACTCGATCTCCTGCTGGGAGTTTAGTGGTACTCCTCTGACTGAAATCAAATGCTGAAACAATGACAGGATTTTCAGTCTCCTGTGAAAAGCAATTTTTTAACATGAACATTGTTATTGTATATCGCACATTTCTTCTTCATAATTCCCTGATGAAAAAAGTACATCTTGAAGCAAAACTCCAGCTAAAGCCAATGAATGTTTTACCCAGACAAAGGTCATAGTTTCAAACTCTATATAATTATATATTATTATATAATATAAAAATAATTTTATCATTACTTAGCTTGGAGGAAAAACAAAGAGGAAAAATATTGCTATAAATTCTATGCCACTTTACTCAAGAATAATAGATGGATTTCGAGGGATAGTAAGTATTGGCAACCTGAATAATCCCTGCTGTACCATAGAAGTGATTTAACACTCTCCAAGCCCTTCGTTTACTGCTGAAAACAAATTGATCTCTCTCCAATACATCAGGGCAGCTATTTGAGTTGACTTTTTCTGTGCTTCAATGCTGCTGCAAGGTCTGGCAGGGGTTAAATGAGGACATTGTTGTTTCACTGTGGTCAAGACCAAAACTATGGAGTATTCCCAATTGGGGTACATTTTTAACCCAAATGATGGCCTTTCCAGGCCTGCCACTGAGTAACAGTACATCCTTGTCTGTCCAGGAGAGGGATATGGGCTGAAGCCTTGCAGGCAAATTTTACTTGCCCAGAAATAAATAGCTTTAATCAGCCAGTTATTTGTGTGTAGTGTTTGCCATCACATCTATTAGCTATTTGATGCAATGTATCAGACTTATTCTATGTGGTGTTATTCAGTGACAGGATGCTGGTATATTGCTAAAGTACTGAGGAAATGAATTTTAAAAATGAAGTTGTACTTAAATCATATTCAATATACATTGAGATTTTTGGCAGTCATATTAGAAAGTAAATTTGTAGCTGAAATGTAGAAAAGGATTAATGAAGCAGAAATATATATGCTGGAAGTATTTTAAGTGGGGTTTTAAAGGCTGATATTTACATTGGTGATTGTTTTCCTTAAAAGCATTGAAACTCCATGGGAACGTTTCAGAAGTATAATGCTGAGTCCTTTGTTGTATTTTATTTTGATGTGACAGCTTAGGTGTGAGAAAACCTTTTCAAACAGTACTAAATCACTGGTTTCAGAACAGAGTATCAAGAGATAGTTCATTAAAAAAACATCCCTGATGTTTCAGATTAATTGATAGAAGGGCCTATGAACAGTAACAACTGAAAGATAAGAGAACATCTAAAGATAAGTTCCTCTGAATTTTGTATGCTGAGTTCTGACTGTCTAATGTTGAATGTTTATGCAGGGTTATTCAGCCTGGCTAATGTGGTGTTGTTCGGGGATGACATAAAATTAGATTCCAATTTGCAAATGAACCAGGGGTAGGCTCTCTAATCTCAATGAAGCCAATGATTTAACTGAAGAAAATGGCTTCTAGATCAAGTTACGAGTAAACTTAACATTATCTCTTTTTAATGAGACTCCTGTGAACTTTAGAGCAGAAGATCCTATAGACAATGTTTTTTGTCTTGTAAGATATGTTTATTTTACTTAAAAGCAATACATTTATTTGAAGAAAGCAAGCATACCAGGAAATGAACACAACTTCCAGCCCTAGCATTTCTGGTCATTCTTTCACTTTGGGTTTCCCTTCAGATGTGTGTTTACAACGCCAGGCGGCATTGCATGGGCTGCTCTCAAATCAGTTAGATCCCAGAGCATTTGGGCATGCAGTATTATGGGATAAAAAATTATAGTGCATGTCTGGTCATAGCAGAAGGCTAGGGAGTTTTTATTAACAAAAAACTATAATGTAGTAAAATATTTCCTGTGGCGCTGGTGGATACGGTATGCCATGTTTGAGTGATGTTACTTCAAAGTAGGGGATTTTACTGCCCCTGTAATTACTGGGCTATCTGAAGAAACCTTACTTCATACCTGAGTTTTGCTCAGTTGGACTTGCTTTGCTAATACTGGATTTTCCTGTTTTCTCTGTAGCCTGTAACACGGCCACCTGTTCCAGCACACCAGGTACCCCCTTATAAAGCTGTTTCAGCCAGGTTCCGGCCACTCACCTTTTCACAAAGTACCCCCATCGGTCTGGACCGAGTTGGACGAAGACGGCAGATGAGAACATCTAACGGTAAGATGAGCAAGTCTTTTTGATTTTCTGTATCACAACTTAATAACCCAGCTTGCTCAGGAAGTGGATTATAGTGTGGAACACAAAAGGGTGCAAACCAACTCAGTGACAAAGTAGTACCCAGCTAAATTGCTTTGTTTTGTTGAGTTTCTCATTAGTAGCTGGTGTGTTCATGTAAAACTTGTTTTTCATACCTGCTGTTTGACATGGCTAGGCTTTATTCTTCTGTACCACTTACACTTCTGTATTTTCCGTTCTGTGTTCATACAATTGCCTGAAGGTAATAGAATATGAGGAAATAAGGTCTAATATGCTTAAGTTCATACCCGAACCATAGCCACACCACACATGTATTTTTAACTTACTGTTTGTTGTGCATTCAGCTTAACTACCTGGATAGGCACATACTCTATGCAGCTGGAGTTGCTTACTCAGTGGTGAGTGTAGCCCAAACAAGGTTCTGGTACCTGGTGAACAGGTTCTTGGAAAAGGTTGCCTTTTTGGAAGCATTCCCCTTTACCAAACTCTCTGATGTGCCCTTTGTGTTTTTGCTGTAGTTATTTAGTGTGCAATGCTATCTTGAGTTAATAGACAGTAATATCTAGTGTTAGTGGAACATTTCTTGGAACATTGGTTAGTGGGACCAGAAGAGCCTGGTTTAATACCATGTGTGTTCTTTCAGATTGCTGGGAGCATAATCTGAACTGATTCACTGGCTAGGGGTCAGAAATAAAAGCAAAATTTCCACTTCACTGTTAATAGTGAACAAAATACTACTGGGAACCTTCACTCTCCTTCTCTGTGATGCTAACAAGTAAGGGTGTCTGTATCAGGACTTGCCAAGACTGAAGTAAGAAACTTAACAAATAGCATTTTCAATTTTCTTTATTATGCATATGTTTACCTGGCTTTTAGGGTTCTAAACTAAGTTTTAGCTGCAATGATGCCCAAATTCTGCTCAAAAATTCCCTCAACTACAAATTAATTTATGTTAAATTAATGTTAAATGTTATATTAAATACACGTTAAAACTGTATTTTCCAGTCTTCAATAGAGCATGACAGTTTTCTATAGAAGGTGCCCTCTAAGGAACAGACTTGAGAATTTCTAACTATAGCAATGAGATAGAATATATATACTATGTTAGTATTTTCCTTTTTATTTATATTGTAGTAAAATATTGAGAACTACTTTAAATCCTGTGTCTGGAGTGTGTCCTTGATGTATGTATCTCAGTATACTTAATGATCCAGAGACATCAAGGTAAATTAAGTATCTAATGCTGCGACCCTTTCTGAGATAACATCATATCTCGGTGTCTGATTCCAGAGGGACCACTCACATAATATCAGTTTTGCCATGAGCTAGGTTTAAAAAAAAAGAGGTTCTTTAAGTATCACAGAGTTGGAATTCTTTTTCTATTTTTAGTAATCTTTCCCATTTCATGTTTGGAAACCACATGAAATGATATTAGTTACCTAGACAACTGCCTGAGAGTAGTATCTTTCCAGGTATTTAGTTTTTGAATAACAGGTCTCCTAAACATAAGCATCAGGACGACAAATACACAAAGCAAGTTTTCTGCCACTTTTCAAGACCATGAAGCCAAGACGGTATTCATAATGCTAGATGTGCTTTTTATGACTCATTACAATAAACATAGAAGTTGAGCAGTAAAAGCTTCTGAAGTCAAAGCCTGAAGAGGAGTGGGGAATATCATGGAATTTGCAGTTTGAGAGCAGTTGCAAATGTCTGTTAAATAGCTCCAGCAGAAAATAATAAAGTGACTAGTGCCACATATGCTGATCTCTTTCCTTTTTCTCTTAAATTCACAAGGCATTTCCTTGTCTTTGAACATGTGAGAGTTTTTTGTTTGCTCATGTACAGTGAAATTTGATAGCACAAAAACCCTTTATTATGGAAAGAAATTCTAAACCCAAGCACTGAAAACCAGTGGTAACTTATTTTAGTTACTTGCTAAAGCCTAATACATTGCTTGTCTACTTTTATAACAAAAGAAGATAGAATTGGAGATGTAAAGTTTTAGAAAAACAGCTGTTATAAGACAGTAAATCATCATACTGTGGGAGACAGAAGTAGCAACCAGCCAATATGTAAAAGAAGCTTCCCTTGAGACTTATATTGTTACTTTAGTTCTTAAAGGGTTACAAGTTTTAAATTATATTTATCACAGTATAGCAAATTTTAAAAGTATCTTAAAAATGAGCCCCATCTTTTTTGCATATTGTGGTGTGGGACTTGAATTTGGCTAAATTAATTAATTGGTGAACTCCTTTGGATAGTCTCAGCTCCGAATAGATGCAGGGGGATTCAGCTCACCTGAATTTAGTCTAAATGCTGGTACCTACATAAGAGTTATACATTAGAACATCCACTAGAGACAGGGGATGACTAGGGTTTGATCCAATTAACCACGCTGGGGGCCAGTGCTGTGTGGGGTACCTGAGCATCTGCCTGCAGCTGGCAGATGTGGCAGAGGACCTATGGGAGGCCCATTCCTTTCTTCAGGGGCAGCTGGAGGCCACCAGGATATCCAAAATACATAAAATAGCACTAAGTACCTACATTTATACAACTGATTTGAGGCTATAGCCATTGCAGTCAATGAAGGTTAGAGCAGGAGCTGCCTTTGGAGGAGGTGGATTGTTCTTTCAGATGCTTTAATTGTGACAAATACCTGCTGATTTAGATGGTTCATTCAAATGTGCATTCTGGAATTTAGATTAATAAATTTAAATGCCTTTAATTCAAGTAGTATCCTGTCCTGGATGTTTGCCTACAATGTCAAACTACTGTCAAGCTTTTCCCAGTTCATCAAGGTTGGGTAACCAAGTAGTTTTCAGCCTGTGTGGAGCACAGCTCAGATACTGAGGTGCCAACAAACTGGCTGTTGGGGAGAGGAGATTTTCAGGTTCTTCATCCCTGTCACCAATTAAATAAGCAAACCCCACCCCAAATATATTATTGGCCATGGAAGTGAACAAACTGAAGTTATTGATCACTACATCCTATGTATGGTAGACTGCCAGACAGCTTGTAGGCCTTGTAAGTGCCTGAGAAATAAAACTGGAGCTCAGATTAGATAAGGATCTGTCTCTAAATGTCAGTAAAAGTTTTAGAGTGACTAAATGAATAGTAAGAAATTGCCAAAACCAAGACTTCTAGAGGGATTTAAAAACTGCATTTCTGAGCTAGTGCTTCAGTCTGGAATTTGTTCCTTAAAACTTTCATCACTACAGGGAAGAAGGCAGCAAAAGAAGTATCAGAAGGAATCCACAGAGCAGTAGACCACTGAATCTGATGTAGTACGTATAATATATAAAGAATGTATTTAGGACTTAGAAACTGTAACAGAGTAACATCAACAGACTGGTGAACCCTTACAATGAAGAAAAGTCTGTGTGCCCTATGGAGAGGAAAGCTGTGTCCCACAAATATACACACATTTTCTGAAAAAAATCGCTGAGGGTGTGACTAAGGGGACTCAGTAGGTACAGGCTACTTGGATCTCCAAGAGGCATCTGACAAGATCGCTTACAAATGTCTCTTAATAAAGGCCTGCGGTAAGAGGGAAGATCCTCCCATGCTTTAACAAGCAAGCACTAACTAAAAACAAGGAGAGTGATGGATTCTTTTAGGGGGAGAGAGAGCTCATGAATGGAGTCATGTGTTCAGTGTCTTCACAAATAATAAGGGAATGGAGGTATAGAATGAAATTATAACTTTTGCATGTGCGTTAAATTACTGACAATAGTAAAAGCACAAGCTGCTTGAAGAGAGCTGTGGAATGATTTTACAATTCTGAGATGCAGTTCACTGCACTGGGGGCAGGCGAATTCAGTGTTTATAAAGGCAAGGCAGTGCACATAGTGCACATGGAGGAACATGAGCCTGGTATGCTTGCAGAAGAATAGACTTTGAGCTCAATATTGCCATTCAGGAAGAGATCTTGCAGTCCTAAGAATTAAAGTGTCAGTTCAGTGCATAGTAACAGTCAAAACAGTAAATAAAAGGGCAGGGATTTGTAGGAAGGGAATAGAGAACAAAACAGAAAGCCCAATTGTGCCACTGGTGTGGTGTGTGGGGGCCATCTCCCCATTCCTTTCCACCTCAAAAGACATCTCTTACAGGGCACAATAAAGGGAAAGGCAAAAGGACAAGAAAACCTACTCGGCATCTCTGTGTGAGAAGTGATTAATGCGTCCAGGTCTCTGCAGCTTGGAAAAAAAGATAATAGGGGAATAAAAGCCTGACTGCCATATGAAAAGTGAACAGATAAATTGTTTCAATAATGTAAGAACTAAAGGGCATCAAATGAAATAATCAAATAGCTAGTACAAAATAAAAGATACTTTTCAAACTTTACAAAATTAAACTATGAAACTAATTGCTACACATGATATTTAAAATCCCCAAAGTTAAGAGAAATTCAGAAAGTATTTTGAAAAATTCAGTTTGTTAAACACAGATATCACCTGCCTCAGGAGGGATCTGAATCTGACCTACAGATAGCTGGAATTTAGGAAAGTATATCAGAAAAATGTCATTACATGCCTCATCTATTTTTATGGTCTACCTTGAGCATCTGCTACTGGCTGCTGTCAGGGCAGTAGGTGGGTGGACCTTTGGTCTGCCCCAGTGTGCAGGGTCCTATGATACCAGAGGGGTATC
The DNA here is from genome assembly GCA_027560015.1 of Chloroceryle amazona. NCBI lineage: Eukaryota > Metazoa > Chordata > Aves > Coraciiformes > Cerylidae > Chloroceryle > Chloroceryle amazona. The sequence continues at coordinate 23,820 of JANHFX010003923.1, forward strand.
TAGAACTGTATTTTCTTGAGGCAAGTAAACTAGTGTTTAGTTTTAGTATTTTAGTGTGTGCAATCCACAGCCTTTTCAAAGTGCTCTGTGCAGTGGTTAAACCAGCTCAGTATGCATTTGGACAGGATCACTGTGGACTGCCACTACAAAGGACAGCCTGCACCTCCTCCCCTGCCTGGCTGATCTGACGAGGAAATGAAGCCACCACCAGCTCACCCTAAATGAGTACTTTTGTGGTGATTCAGTTTGTGGCTGCACAGTTGCTATACATGCCTGTGAAGAGGAGAGAGAACAGATCCCCCTGCCCTCGTCAGCATCCTGAGGTGGCACAGGGTTAGTCATCAGGCAGAAGCAAACAGTCCCTTCTGTTCTGCAGGAATCAAACCAAATGGCTGTTTTTCAGAGGTAGCTTTTAATTTATCTTCCAGAAGATATGTGTGGAGTTTGATCTCGTTTTCTTTTGGCAGTTCAGCTCTTTTCTCCCTACAGTTAGGGGTTTGAAATGACAGCTTCTGCTCTAGCTGATGAAGGTTGTGAAGTCTTCACTTGCAGGTCCCAGGATCATCAGCACTGCAGTGTCACTTCTCTCTGCTGGGTAGATTGTTTTTAATGAGTTGTGCAGAGAAAAATGTGTGGGGCTGTGTATAAACACCTTATAAAATGTAGTAGCTTGGGTTTACTGTGCTATGCAACAAGTGTCTTTGCAGAAAGAAATATTAGAGAAGTTTGGGGATTCAGAACAGAATTCCTATCAGTCTCCTGTGCAGTGCAGCACAGTATGGATTTTTCCAGGAAGATCGCATTAATATTGCAGGGCGATGTTTGGCCTTTCCATCTGAGGCAGCACGATGGAAAACCATGTGATTTCAGTGGGTGTTGAGAAGTCACTGTGTTCAGAAATGCCTCCAGGGCTTCGTGAACATATCCCTGGGGCAGGCAGCCCCCAGTTACAAGATAGGTTCACAGTTTGCAGGTAAAGAATGAGCCACAATGATTATGGAGCTTTCCAAACTGTAAATACAGTGCTATGTACAAGCACAGGCTGCAGTGGGCTTTGCACTCTGCTGGTGGGAGCAGCTCCTGCCTTAGCTGCCAGAGCACCATCTGATCCAGCTTCAGTGAAAAATGACTCGGATGTAAGTGTGGTAAATCCTGGCCCATGGTGAATGAATGAGGTTGTGCTCTGGCTGGTCAGTCCCAGTGAAAGCTGGACTGTTGGGATGCTTTCCTGCTTCTTTCCCTGTTTTCTGGAGCAGATGAATTAAGTTTGTAGTTTCCATGAGAAAATGGCTTCGTCCTCTCCTCTTTTTCCTGGGAGTAGTCTGCTGCAGCCTTAACGCTTCAGCTGCTTGTGTCCTAAATAATGATACAGCATTTGCCTGTGAAGCAAGGGAAGTTTTAATCGCCACAAGGAAAATACCTTCATTGTTTACTTCTGCTGGAATTTTAACCCGTGTAATGTAACAAAGGCAGACTGATACTCTGAACAGTGTTGTAATATAAGGAACTCCCAGCTCCCATCCAAATAGTCTTTCCCTTTGAATTGCAGTCATTTGAATATAGATTGAAATTGCATTAAGCTGCTGTAATGAAAAACAAATGTACTCCTTGGCTTGCTGCATTCGAGTTGCTCAGGCACTTTGGGAGTGGTCTGGGCGGCGCAGGCGGCTGCAGGCACAGTGTGGCCGGGGCCAGGCAGCCAGGTTTTTGCTTCTTTTCTGGAACTTCCTCCCTAAGGGCACCCCATGATGTCAGAGAGCTGTGAGCTCGCAGCGGCCAGCCCGAGTGTGTGCTGCTGGCAGTTCCCAGCCAAGATTGGACTTGGAGGCAGGGCTGGGAGCTGAAGGCAGCGAGCAGGCTGGTTCTCTGCGCTGTGCGTAGCTCAGAGCCTTTTGTGATCCTCTGCCAGCCCTTCAGGACCCAGCATCACCCTTGCCCTAGTATCGAGTCTGACGGCAGCATGGTAGCCAGGGGGGGAATGGCACGGTTTTGGAGTCTGGAGAGCCTTCAGATGGGTACGTGTGAGTAGAACACGGTCTCTCGCGCTATTTTTTACAGTGCTTTTAGGTTGAACTGATAAACTGTGGCAGTCAGAGAGGGCCTGATTCTGGTCATGCTTATACTGTGTCATCCACAAGAGCCTTTAGCCTTACAGTGGTGACAAAACTGCTATGAGATCATAATCAGTCCCAGGTTGTCCTTTAAGTTTTTGCATCCTGTTGGTGTGAACGGGAAAGCCCATCCCTACCTCTTACATTTCTGTCTATAGACAAGAGATGCAGGGTGCAAGTGACCGAGTTTTCCTTGAGTCTAACTACAATGACAATGTAAGCTTGTTGATTTGGTACAGAATAATGAACAGTTGTCGGTCCCAAAATCACAGTCATTTTTCACCTGGATCCAAATGAATTACATTGTTTTGATGTGCTGTTGTTACTGGAGCAAACCAACAGGCACTGCTGATAGTACATTGGAGATGTATAAAAGGATGACTGGGATTAATCTTTTTGATGTTGCTTTATAAGCTATTTATTTGCAGATTTTAAATAAACCACTTTCAGTAAGTTTCACAAGATGTATTTTAAAAGTTTATCAGTGCTCAGGTTTATGAGTTTGTAGGGAAAAAAGATATCTTGATTTTTAAAAAGAGGTTCTGCATCCTTCCTGGTTAGGCAGTTTATAGTGGAGTATATATTTAAAATTAGTGGAGTATATATTTATGGAGTAAACATTAGTGGAGTATATATTTAAAATGCTGGGGAGTAGAAGAGAATGATTGAATAGCTCTGTTCTGTTAAATCAAGATTATGCTGTATTTTTCCACCCTAAAAGGAAAGAAAAATTGTACAGGTTTTTTAGTGAATCTGTGCAGTAACCAGCTTTGATCTCTCTCTCTTGTAAATTAATACCCAAATGACCAAAGATGCTAGTGATGGTATGAGTGCCCATAAGGAGGGGTTGAAGTGGTTCTCCCTATAGGGTAAATAATGGACAGACAACAGTGCGCCTGTTAGGTGTGTAGGTGTGTGGAGTAAAGCCAGGAGTCCTCTCTGCAACTCTCACCCATCCGGACCCCAGAGTTCGGCAGGCCGGTGGTATCCAGACCTGAAGTAGGGCAGAGAAGAAGCAGGGCAGGGCTCTGCTGCTTGGCCTGGCTGCTGGGTGGAAGTGGCAGGTTCAATAACTCCACTTAAAGGTCCCTTTCCAGGCATTCAGGAGGGAGAGAGATGGTCTGCAGGCTGTGTGGCAGCTTATCTGGGACACAGTAACCATTAGAAAAGGAATTCAGTTCTAGCAGCACACTCTGAAAATGTTTCGTTTTTGTTTGGTTTTTTTTTTTTCATTTTTTATTGGATTTTTGAGCACTCTAAGTTCTTCAGACTCTCTAGTTATACATAGCTTGGACCTGCCATAGGAATAAACCTTTAGGGATAAATTAACAAGGATCAGAGAGTGCACTCAGGCACTGGACCATTGGTCATGAATGCTTCTTGATTGCTTGCTCATCTCTTGATCTGTTTGAACATTATAGCTGAATTTCAAAGGCAAACCTATTCTGAAAGGGTCTAGCGCCGAGCATTGTGGATGTGAGTCAGTCAGTATTACTTGGTCTTGAGATCAGTCAGTCGCCAGTCCTCTTCATCTCCCAGTATGGAGATAATCACCAAAAGGATCTACCACCCAGCGATATAAAAACCAAATGAGCTTTACAGTTTTAGACAGCAGCTGCAGATTTACATAGTGACAGTCCCATGATGTTTCTCTTGGTTTATGTGGTTCTGTAATAAGATGAAGCCTGTCTGAGTTCTGTCCTCCATTTCTTTACAAAACTGCCTTTTTGATCAGAAAATGTACCATTGTCAAATGAAATATTATTTTTTTTTTTGTGATTTGGGGCAAGTAGAACAAGTCTTTCCTTAGGCAGTTACAGTGTGCTCAGTCCAGATTCCCTGTCCCCTTGGGCCTCCCTGTAGGTACCTCTGTGCTGCCAGAGCCGCCTCTGGCACGTGGGAGAGGTGATATGAGGGCAGCCGGCTGGGAGCAGGGGCTGTGGCCTGGGCTGCCCACCCCTCCCACGGGTTGGTGGCATGGAGGTGATGAGTGGTTACATCTTTGTAGGGATGTGATGATGTGAGGGCACCCAGTCCGGGACTGACAGCAGACCCCTGGGACTGGCAGGGGCCACACTGGACCTGTCTCATCTGCCATGTGGGAGATAGCATTGAGACCGCCATTCTGATTCAGGGGGTTGGAGATTTCCTCTGGGTAACAAATAAATAAAGGCTGTAGCTCTATTTTATTTTATTTTATTTTTTGATAAAAAGGAGAATTTTGCAGTTTCATCAGCTGCTAAATGAAAAAATTCTGAAGAAGAGTAAAAAGTATTTCACAGCGGAAAAGCGTTTTTCCTGAGAGCTCTGCTGCCCTCCAGTTCTGCTGCTATTGTTATAGTTGTGACAACAAAGGCAATTTCTCAGCTATTCCTCTTGTGTTGTTTTTTTTTTTTTTTTTTGTTTTTTTTTGTTTTGTTTTTTTTTTGTTTTGTTTTTTTTTGTGTGTTTTTTTTTTTGAATCATAAAAATGATGAAGCAAACAGCTGTCGCACCTTTGTTTTAGTTACTGCAGATGGTGGGACTGAGTCTTCAGCCTTAGTGGATGACAATGGCAGTGAAGAAGATTACAGTTACGAGGAGCTCTGCCAAGCCACTCCCAGGTACCTGCAGCCCGGAGGGGAGCAGCTAGCAATTAATGAGGTAATGTCCTGGGCTTTCCATTGCTCTAAAAGCAGGCTGGGGAGCAGGGGGGGGCAGTTTTCAGCAGCTCCAAGGTTTCATATTAATGAGAAACACAAGTAGCCAGTGTAGTGAAGAATTCAGTAGCGAAGGTGTTTTGTCTCTGTCAGGACCCATGAGCAGGTGCCATGGGAAGAGCACAGTGACTCACTAGGAGTGTAACGTGTTAGCCTGTGTAACTGCTCTGGAGTAGGACTCTTACTGTTCTCACTAATAAACATTGCATAGATCGCTGAAAATCCAGAATTTTAGTTTTATCTAATCATTGACACTCTAGTGAGGTATTTGGCTCTTTTATTAATTTATAATCTGTTCATTGTTTATCTCTTGTCCTTCACAACCTCATTTTCTTCCCTTTTTAGCTGATAAGTGATGGTAGCATTGTGTATGCAGAAGCTCTCTGGGACCACGTGACTATGGATGATCAAGAGCTGGGCTTCAAAGCTGGAGATGTCATTAGAGTTCTAGAAGCTTCCAACAAAGACTGGTGGTGGGGAAGAAATGAGGACAAGGAAGCCTGGTTTCCAGCCAGCTTTGTTAGGGTGAGTAACTCTCTTGCTTTTGCACTGTTGTCATGTGAGATTCCCAGCAGAGTGCAACAGCAGTGGTCATAGCATTACATTGAAGTGAAGGGCATGATCATCAGCTTGGTTGTGTCTGAACATCAGGGTGTATCTCCCAATGACTTCACAAGGAAAAAAAACAATAGCGAATCACACCCCAAGATCCCTTATCTCCTCTGACACATTTAACCCTGGCTTCTTCCTTTGTGCGGTCTTTTTGTAACCAAAGGAACTTCTCAAAAGAAATTAAGGCAGCAGAAAGCTTAACCGGGAGGTATCAGCATATATGGAGAGGATGAAGCAGTTTTCACGAGGGAGGGAAGTTATGCTTTGGGGATTTCTTGGTGAAATAGGGAGAAATTTCTTACCACAACATTGTGTAGGAATCTGGTCCACAGTCTGAACTCCCTAGTCAGAACTCAGGCAGATCAATGACAGTGTAACTCTTGAATGGTATAAAATTGAACCATGTCTGAAAAATACACAGGCAACACAACATGGTACCTCTTAGATACTGAGGGTAGAAAGCCATTTAAACACCTTATTTGAATATGCAGTTGGGTACAGTGAGATATTTCCTGTTGTAGAGCCACCTCTGTAAAGTACGAAATGGCAACAATTCTGTAGCAAGTCCTCTCTTAATTGTAAGAAGTATGTAATAGTTTTACCACATTTTGTAAAAGTTTGCTGCTTTACTCTAGTTTGCTTTGTTTGTTCTGGCTGCAGCTGCGAGTTAATCAGGAAGAAGTGACAGAAAATTGTAATAGTATCCAGGATGAAGAACAAGATGCAAATATTAGCAAACATCGTCAGAAAATAGCTGAAAACAAGGATCAGATGAGAACCAACGTTATACAGGAAATTATGAACACAGAACGAGTCTATATCAAGCATCTCAAGGACATCTGTGAGGTACATGCTTAAACCTGAGAGCATTCTGCTGATCTAATGTGAGCAAAACATTTCATACATGTTGAGAAACAGAGTGATTTCTTGTATAAAAATATTCTCAACTGTACTTCTGAGTCCGTCAGTCAGACACTTATGTCCTCTCATGGCTTTCCTCTCTTTTGACTGCCGCAAGGCACCGATTCCTTTTTTTTTTTTTTTAAAAAAATCCACTTTTGACAAGGAAAAAGTGCTTATCTGACCACTATTTCCATAATAATAGGATGGAGGTCCAGTTTATTTAGAATGTTTTACCTCTGGGTTTAGATAGAAAACTTACAATAACTTTAATAAAATCAATTACCATTAAGGGACAGAAGTTTTTGAAACTAACTTGCAAAGAGAATGTTCGCTGGGCTAGGTTTCTTTTTTTTTGTTTTCACTGACAAAGAGATTATTCCTGGATGCTTATGAAGAAGCCTATAAAGGTGTTTTAGAACTACCGTGCTTGTTTGAACCATTAAATGTGGGGTTTTTTCTGCTTTTTGTTCAAATTTTTTTGGAGGCCCACATTTGAACAAGAACACCTTTCAATGAAGTTTGCCTCTTCTGACACAGACTGTGATGTATTTGACCTGTATTTATCTTCTATTTGTGGTTAGCATCTGGAAGGGTGCTAAGCAATATAACAAAATATTCTTCGTACCCTTAGTTTGCTAGATCTTCCTCTGTATTTGTGATGTTGGCATCCTTTAGTCCATCACTCATCATTAGATTCTTTCATGGACAACAAAGTAGGCAAGACAGAAATGCTTTTTTCTATTGGTTTTCTTTCTTTAGGTTTTTTTTTAGATCAGACCTTTATATGCATTTTGAAGGAAGTAAAAAGGGAAAACAAAGACAAAAATTGGTTGCTAATTGGCTAATTTTAAGACGTAAATGTAAGTTTTGTCATTTAGATTCGCTATTTATTTAAGCTGGTAAGCTTGACTATGTGCTGAAAGATCAGGGAGGAAATTGTACACGAAGCTCTGCTGCTGCCGTGCTTATCTGAGTTCTAGGACATGACTTTCATATTTCACTGACCTGTTAATTCTTAGACTGATGTTAATAATGAATTTTCTCTAATATGTGTATTCTATAACTCTTTTTAAAATATCTGATATGCATCTGAGTTTAAAGAGAGCGAACACACATTTTCCAAGTAGAGAAGTGATGCTTCATGTTCAGCATGTGGAGTAGAGGTGGTCTTCTTTCCTCCAAGTGAATCTGTAGGGTGGTTCAAGCAGGGCATAAGGCTGAAAATATACTCAGGTAAGACTAAGCAAGGAAAGCTACTGCAGATAGTAATCCAGATTTGCAAGCTCTGAACTAGAACAAATCACTAGGGCTGGTGCAGTCAGGATTTTGAAACTGGAGTATAACCAGAGACATTTTACATTCAAGAAGTGTCTACAGTTCATAGGACAAGAAGTGCACAGGAATTATTTCTCCTTGTCAGAAGTATCCTCCTAACAGTAGTAAATGTAATAGCTGGCTTGCAGCATAGCCGCTGCACAGCTCTCAGAGCAGATGTCTGCAGAGGAGACAGGAATATTCATACCAGTGCCAGCAGTATTCAGGGTTGCTTCCTGGTAAACCTCACTGGAGCAATTGCAAGGCTTTTTACAGCTGTCTGCTCCCAAAGCAATCTGGGGGAAACTTGCCTAAAAGCAGCCAAATGGAGGAGCCTGGCAGATAACCCCTTATCATGCCAGTCAACCTTCACACTCGGCTGTAAGCTGGCGCCATAACTGGTATGAGAGTGTAAGCACAGCAGCTGTTCCTGGGTATTCAGCCCCTGCACTGTATCTTCCTCTCCCTGCTGAGCTTTGTGGATTTAGGAGGAAAATGGAGGGGTTACCACCTTTGGAAGAACGGCCAAGCAACTTGGGAGAATTACAGAGATCTTGTCAGGTTACACAGAGAGAAAATTAGGAAGGCAAAAGCCCAGATAGAACTCAGCTTGGCCACTGACATAAAGGACAACAAAAGAATTTCTGCAAGTACATCAACAATAAAAGGAGAAACAGGGAGAATCTCCATCCCTTACTGGATGTGAGGGGGAACATTGCAACCAAGGACAAGGCAAAGGCTGAGATACTTAATGTTGTGTTTGCCTCTGTCTTTAATGCACAGACCAACTGCTCCCAGGCTGTTCAGCCTCCTGAGCTTGAAGATAAGGATCGAGAACAGTACAACCCCTTAATAATCCAGGAAGAAGTAGTTAATGATCTCCTTCTGAACCTAGACACTCATAAGTCTATGGGGCTGGATGGCACTCACCCAAGTGTACTTCAGGAACTGGCAGAAGAGCTCACCAAGCCTCTCTCCATCATTTTTCAACAATCCTGATCAAGAGGGGAGGTACCAGGTGACTGGAGGGTGGCTAATGTGATGCCTATCTACAAGAAAGGCCAGAAGGAGGATCTGCAGAACTATAGGCCCATCAGCCTGACTTCAGTACCAGGAAAGATCATGGACAGGATCATCTTGAGTGAAATCTCACAGCAATTGCAGGGCAGCCAAGGGGTCAAGGCCAGCCAGCATGGGCTTTTGAAAGGGAGGTCTTGTTTAACCAACCTGATCTCTTTCTATGCCCATGTGACTCACCTTTTGGATGGGGGGAAAGCTGTGGATGTTGTCTACTTGTACTTTAGTAAGGACTTTGATGCAGTCTCCCACAGCATTCCCCTAGAGAAACTGGCAGAACATTGTATAGACAAATCGACTCTTTGCTAGGTTAAAAACAGTCTGGCTGGCCGTTCCCAGAGAGTTGTGATTAATGGGGTGAAACTGAGCTGGCTGCTGGTCACCAACAGTGTCCCTTAGGGCTCAGTTTTGGGGCTGGTTTTGTTTAGAATTTTTATTGATGACCTGGATGTGGCGATTGAGAGCATCCTCAGTAAGTTTGCAGGCAACACCAAATTGTGTGGGAGTGCTGATCTGCTCGAGGGCAGGAAGGCTCTACAGAAGGATGTGGACAGGTTGGATCGATGGGCCGAGGCCAGTTGTATGAGGTACAACAAGGCCAAGTGCTGGGTCCTGCATTTTGGTCACAACAACCCCGGGCAAAGCTACAAGCTTGGGCATGAGTGGCTTGAAAGCTGCCCAGCAGAAAAGGACCTGAGGGTGCTGGTGGACAGCTGTCTAAATATGAGTCAGCAGTATGCCCAGGTGGCCAAGAAGGACAGCAGGATCCTGGCTTGTATCAGGAATAGTGTGGTCAGCAGGAGAAGGGAACTTATTATGCCCTCGTACTCAGCACTTGTGAGGCCTCCTTTCGAATACTGTGTTCAGTTCTGGGCCCCTCATTATAGGAAAGACATTGAGATAGTGGAACATGTCCAGAGGAGAGCTACCAAGCTCATGAGGGGTTTAGAGAACAAGTCATATGAGGAGAGGCTGAGGGAGCTGGGTA
>JANHFX010003924.1:6443-29171 GCA_027560015.1 Chloroceryle amazona
TTTTAACAATATATATATTTTATATATACTATATATTTTATATGTGGTTTTATATATGATTTTTAACAATACTTAATTGCCAGACAATGATCAGAGTGATTTAATGAAATTTGCTATAATCAACACTACAAAGTTTCCTAAATTGAATCACACACACAGTTAACGCACACAGATAGAGAGGTTAGTTAACCTATGATCAAGATTTTTCTCTCTTTGCAAGTTGTAGTAAGTTATTGGTACCAAATGATCTTTGACACCTTATTGAATCAAATTATAATGAACTACTGTTCTCCTTTGTCAGCATTTGTCAGCAGACAATCTTTGACCTCTTCTTCTTTGTCAGCATCTATCTGTGGATGATCTTGGAAATCCTTGCAAAGTCTATTCTTGAAGCCCTCATGAAATCTGTTCTCTGAAATCGTTGCAAAATCTACCCCGAGAGGTGTCCCAGCTCAGGAGGAGATGGGAGGTCACAGACCGCTGCAACCCCAGAGAGCTCAAAAGGGTCTCACTTAGGAATGTTATTTATAGGATTGCAAGATGATTGACTTTGGTCAATAAGTTTCCATTTGGCCACAATTCTTGTCAGGTGATTATGGCATCTTCTAGAGCAAACCACAATCCCAGCAGGAGTTTCAGGTAAGGCTCCCAGACAACAGGAGTTTCAGGTACAGTTAGGGAGTGCCTAATTATCCTGACTCACTGTACCAAAGCCAGGACAAGAAAATACGAGATGTCCCAACTCACTGCAACCAAAACAAGAACACAGTGTTGGCTGGTCCTGACAGTGCAACGTGGCCCAGGGAGTCTGCACCACCACAGTAAGGGCACTTCTGTTATGCAAGCATCTTTTTGGTAATTCTTTCTCAGAGCGGGTATAATCTTCCCAGTAGCATTCATCGAGAGATCCCCAGCCTCTAGCCCCGTACCTATTGTGCAACAGCATGCCGAGCTGCTATTTTTGGTTTTCTTCATACTACAGTTTAGTTTCCTGCATTCTCTAGGATGGGGGTTTCACTTTTCTAGCCCTGAGAAAAACATGAAGAGGAAGTTGGTGTAACCAGCAAAGGATGATTATCCAGTAATATTCACAGGTTCATCAATCCCAACTCTCTCAGCCTGTTTTCATAGGAGAGGTGCTCCAGCCTCTGATCATCTTCATGGCCTCCGCTGGACCTGCTCCAACAGGTCCATGTCCTTCTTATGCTGGGGGCCTCAGAGAACACAATACTCCAGATGGCGTCTCATGGAAGCTAAGCAGAGGGTGAGAATCACCTCCCCCGACGTGCTGCTCACACTTGCTGCAGCCCAGGATACAGCCAGCTTTCTGAGCTGCAAACACACATTGCTGGGTCATACCAGCTGGGGACAGTTCCTGCTTCTCTGCAGCAACTTTACTCTGTTGTTATCACAGAGCCACAGGACTTGTACCCTTTCTTTTTCCACCTTCCTCTCCAATTTGCCATTCTTGTCTGCCCTTTCTGTAACATATCCATGAACATTTAGACAGACATTTAGAAACTTCTTGTCTAAATCGTTCTTCTTTCTGGTCTAAATCATTCTTCTTTCTCAGAAGCCTAAGGTATATTAGCAGTATACTTCATCTTTGTATTAATTTTTCAAATGAGAATATGTGAAATTCAATAGTAATTGTGTTTCCTATCTTGTTCGGCACACATGAGAAACTGAAGAGAAATTATATTCCTATAGTTAAGAGCCAGGAATAAGGAGATCTGACTGTCCCACGAGGCACTCCCTCCATCAGTCTGGGTTTATTGCTTGATGTCTTCATTTGCTGTATAAAATATCTTGATTAAATTTTTACTCCCACAACCTGTGTCAATTTTATCTATTAAAGTAGCATCACTGTGGCCAAGCACAGTTTCTCATTGGGCGATAAGGTATCACTACAACCAAGGACACCTGACCTCTCTTAGGATTCTGAGGGAAATACAAAGCAAAACAAACAAAAAAATTCCCCATCAACAACATACTCTTTGTTGCATTACTAACTTGTGGTTTAGCAGAGAAATGTGTTAGGGTAGGATATCAAAACCAGCATTTCTAAAATGTAAGTTTTGGAAGTGTCATATACTTGATTACAATAAATGATGGAAAACAAATTAGAAAATAAGTATTCTAATTGGTCTCTACAGAACCCAGGAGCTGTGCAGTTACTTGTAAATTTAATCCTTATTCTAGCATGAAAAAAAAATAAAACTATGTGATTAAAAATCTCAAGATAATTTTGAGGCCTCTTAAAGAATCCTAATAGAAATAACGTGTCCTTTATGTTAATGATTTTAGTGAAGGATTAGCAGGCAATTAAATGAATGACTGGAGGAAACCATTACTGCACTATCTGAAAATGTCAAGCTCTGAAAAAAAGTATACTGCCTTTGGAAAGTGGTGAAAATGGAAGATAAATACTGTGAGGATCTCTCCTGGGTAGGCATTGTGCTGTACAAAGGGACACCGTAACATTCTGTGCCAGTTGTGAGGTGCCCCCTGGTGTTACAAACCTCAGCTGGTTATTCCTGTTGATATTGTACGTGGTCAGAGCCAGATAAACCGCCCGAAGTATTGGCAGAGGATGAGAAAGTGTAAAAGGAAAACGGAAGGTGCAGAAGAGGGATTGGGAGCAATGCCATTTAGGATCTAACTGCCGATTACAATAGGCAGAATTAGCTGTAAACTTCTCAGTTGTAGGTGGTATTTTGAGAAGCGGGAGTTAGAGGACGCTGTGTGGTGATTGGGATCCAGGTGAGGACGGGGTCAGCAGTGTTTTGTGGAGGCTATAGATGCAGCGGGGGCTTGGAGAGGAGTCTCCTTCTTCACCCAGATGTCTCTTCCATAGCACTGCAAGTGTTATGGCCCCCCAGTCCTGTCCTTGCAGCCAGCTCCAGTCACCGCAAGCAGCAACATACCCTGCTTCGTACAGCAATTGCTACTTACTTGGGGATGCTGAGAAGAGGAAGGAGAAGCAGGGAGGGGACAGAACTATTTCAGCAAAGGAGAAGGGAGAATAGAAGGTGCCAAGCCAAGGAGGAAGGCCTTAGGGAGCAAGGCTTTCTGTTCCTATTACTGGGGTCAGAAATCATTGCTCCAATGAACCTGTGCTCTTCTTTCCACGCCTGCTTCTCTTTCTTTCAGAGTCACTCATGGCTGTGCAGGCAGGAGGCAAGTATGGCCCGTGTCCCCAGTAGCAGTGTTTTGACTACTAGGACACACTCTTACAAGAGCCCTGGTTTTCAAGTAGAAATTTATGTAACCACTTGTTAGAGAAATGCTAATAAGTAGTAGTATCTTTAAAAAGATAAGAAGAGAAAAACTGGAAATAAAATATTTTCAAGGACTGAGATTAAGCTGGTTGGTAAAAGAGACGGGATTTTCTTGGAATAGTCTTGTCAAGAAAAAGAGAATAAGAAAACTGTAATTAGGACAGATAATCTAGAATTCTGTTCTTGCTTCTAAATTGGTATGGCTCTTCTCCAGATTTAAGTGGAGTTTGTGGATGATAGCAAGGGGTTCTGTGGGGTTGGTTAGCCAAGACTTCTCTGGAAATAGCCACATAAACCATGTGGACCTAAAAATGTATAGCTGAAGATGTCCCTGCTCTCAGCAGGGGGGATGGATTAGATGACCTCTAGAGGTTCCTTTTAACCCAGGCATTTCTGTGATTTCTATGTATAGACAAGAGCAGAATGAAAAGCAAGTGATTCTGAGAATCTGGGAGGAATTCCTACATTATAATATAGCTATTTGTAACTGGCTATTTAGTATTTGCAACTCTGCTTTGGAGGATCTGCAGAAGGCAAAACAGAAGATGTTTGCTGCTTCATTCAAGCAGGAGTATTAGAAGCTATTTTCAATCCTCAATGAATAGCAATTCTCTAGCCTTTTTTGCATGTCCTTGTAATGAACAAAAAATAAACCTTATCATTTTGTGTCATTAAGAGAAAATACCAATGGTGCAACCAGTAATCCAGTTTTAATGTCTACATATTTTGGAGACTTGTTTCTTAAGAAAATTTTGGTTCTCTTGTGGATTAGGTAAGTGAGGACATGGAAATTAGAAAATGAGAACAAAATCCCTTTGAACAGGTCAGTATTGGCTGTAAGAAAATTTGCAGCACTTCATTATGTAAAAATTTGTTGTAAATCAAACAATCTTAGTGGTGCTCATATAGCTCTTGTTGGCAAGAGAAAGAAGGTTAAAATTTCAGCTTTTGTTGTAACAAAAGCCTCCAGCCCTTGTGGTCAGAGGAATAAAACCTTGAAGATTTGACACATACAGAAATTATGGCTCATCCTGTAAGAATAACATTTAAAAATAATTAAAATAAAGGGACAAAGTGAAGTATCTTCTGGTGTTTTTTTATAAAGCCATTCTTCTGATTTTACAGAGACCAGCTCCTGGTTTTGGTAGTGCTCAGGCTGGAAATAGTGAGCGTAAGTCCCAAGTATGTCTTCTGGCACTGTACCAATTTGAGTTAACCCAAAATACATTACCCATTCTCCTGAATCCAAGCTTCTGCTGTACCATGATATGGAACCAAGTTACCTCAGAGCTGCAAAGTAATACCAGATGGTGGTTATAGGTTGGTTGGAATTTGTGGTCTCTCGTCTTGCCACATGTTTTGCCACTTGGAAGCTCCTAAATTATATTGTTCAATGATTTTATCTCCTTGGCTCGATATTGTCTTTCTTTCATTTCTGGTTTGGTGCAATTCTTCGTGCTTTCACTAGGTGGGTCCCCACAACAGTACACTGGGTGAGCAATTTGCTGAACAGCCTGAACACATTTAGGTAAATGTAGCTCTCAGTTTTATTACAACTTTCTTTGGCAGAAGTTCACTGCACCACCTGTTTCGATGTACAATTTGGTGATTTAAAAAAATAATTACAGTGTTGGGAAGTTGTCATAAAGGGTCTGGACTTGGGAATCTCCCTAAACCTATTGCCTTTCTAATTAACCTGTTTCATCTGGAAGTTAAAACGAATGTGCTCTCTTGTAGCCAGTCATGTGCAGTCCTATCGAGTTTTGCAATTATTTTACCTTTCAAAGGATGGTGCAAAAGTGGTTGGTTAGCAACATTATATATCTTCTTCCTTTACAAAATCAAGTTAGCTATCTTTAAGGCTTTTCATACTAGTCAAAACAAACCAAAACAAATATTAATTTTCCATGTATGTTAAGTATTTACTGACTACAGAAGAAATACTTTTTAGCTGAAGTCTTCAGAAATTTTATGTCCAATTGTTTTATATGAGCGTATACTTACATTAAAAGTATTTGCCCCCCAAAACTGACCAAGAGAAACCCCAAACACAAAAATTCAGTTCTCTCTATCCCATAATGCTCCATAGAGGAGATTAAGGAAGAAGATGTCCTCTTAGAAAGCCAGTCTAACCCAATGGTGTGAAGCATAAAATCTAGACAGACATAGCTCTTGAACCTGTTATGATGCCCTCCACACCTGAGTCGGTATCTGATTCTTGCCTGGTACAGCACGCATCTGTTACGTCAATCTGGGAGAAAACTGAAAATCAGGAACAGAGCAGCTCTTCACACTGCTAATTTTTATAGTTAGAACTGTATGGTCTTTAAAAGCAACAGTGCTCTGAATGAGGAGACATGTAGCTTCTTCTCCGTCTCAGGTTGTGTCTTCACCCCCTAAAGAAAGAGGATCAATTACCCTTCAGAGAGGTCTTTACTGTCACGTCCAGGCTATTCCTGACATCCAAGCTTGCTCTCTTTACAGTGTGGTCTGCAGCATTGATTTAGACTTTGAATGGATAACTCTTACCTCTGGGGGGCTTATCTAAAGGTACCTTTTCAATGCCCAGTTCTCACCACGTGGCAGCTACGGAACGAAAATCAAAGGAGACAATTTCAATTATTGTGAGGTTAGGTTCTATTTTTTTCTTCTTCTTTTATTCCCCTTATTATCCAGGCTCATTAAGTGAATCTATTTCATCTGCTTATTTGACATAGTAAGACAATTCGTGTGGAAGTCTAGCAAGAATGCAAATTTTGATTGAACTAAAGGTTTAGTTTCATGTGATTTATGTTTAGAGGGCGAAGAAAGGTTTAGAAAATTCTTGCATTATGTATTACAAAGATAAGCTGAAAACTAAAATTGTTTTCTTGCTCAGTAACCAACTTCCATTAAATAAAACTGATAAACATTATTAAATATATTTAAACACAGAAAATCCTGGTCCGTCAAGTCCTTAGGGAGAAAGACTGTCAGTATACAAAGTCATGGTAGTACTTAATGTCAGGGATCTGGCTCAAAATTCGTCTTCATGAGTGACTATTAACATCTGATTTCCTGGGTTTAGCAAGTAGGTAGATAGAATTTCCTATGTTTCACCCAAACCAGTCTGATTGGTCTCCTTGTCTTCATTTTAATGGTTACAATGCCAGTTTGGAAAAACATAACTTCTATATTGTTTTAGTTGATTTATGTCTCTTAAGTGATGGTTATGAGCTCCAGTAGTTATCTTTTCATTATCGAACTAGTGCCAGTTACAATCTCCATTCTTCAGCTCTGGGCCAAAACTACATTTAGGCTGAGAGCAAACGCTCTAGGAATCCCGGGCAGTGAAGAACGGTGAGAAATTCCAGTAAAACCTTCATTCATATTTGGAAAGTTCTTGTGTGTCTGAGCATGGAGACTTGTTCTGGGTAGGGGGATCTCACACTCTCCTGGATTAGAATCGCCCTCTGTATCCCTGGGCAGTTACACAAAGTGTAGTAGGAGTGCTCATCATTTCTACTTCCAGAGTTACAAACCACAAAGCCAGACATACTATATGGAGTTGGTCTGCTCACACTCGTTTGGCACCATCATTTCCTCTGGGAAAATGGCAAAAGCAAATAGCAACTTGCCTGTTTGCATGTAGGCGTGATCCTCCTGAGAACATATAATTTGGCACCATGCTCAAGTGAAGTTCAAACATCCTCAAGCTATGAGTTGTTGACAGCTTCTCTCAGAATAGACATAGAAATTACGTAAAGCAGTTAAGGTGCTGCCTTATCTCAACATTACCTTCAAAACCTGTAATGGCTCCCGAGTCACTAATTCACAGTGGTTGGGGAAGTACTCTTACAGCAAAGGGTGTTAACTGCTTAACCTCTGCATCGGCCCCCTTGTCTGAAGGCAGAGGGTAACAACACTTATCAGCCTCCTCGGGACCCTGGGAGACGCAAAGCACACTGAAACTTTTTTGTGCATTGATGACTGGTTATGTATTGCCGCCCCACAGTGGCTGTGTTTACAGAGGGTGCAATCCTCGCAGTCAAAGCAGTGATGAACATTTCAAATCATAGCAATTTCTTAGTCAGATTTAGCTGTGCAAAACAGGCATTGCATTTAGACTGGTTCTCTATTTACTCCTCAGAATTTGAATGGAATTTAAGCATAGCTGGCGATGCCACACCGATATTATTAGTGGTGGCCCTGTCCTTCCCTTATAGGAGGTAGTGCAGAAGTGCCAAGTATCACTACTGTAATGAAACCAGAGGGAGGTAAATATACATATAAATATTCCAAGGCCTCTTGAGACAGTCAGCAAGCAAACCTTGGCTACTACACAGAAAGTTTGAGAGTGCTAATAAAAGGGATTACAGTGGAAGACATCCTCTGGGCTATAGCAGGATTTAACAAATGCCTGTGAATGCACCATTCAATAGGACTCCAAGGCAAAGCTTGACTGTAACTTGGAGCCTGCACAGAGGGAAAAGAGAAAGAGTCCAGGATCCTGTTACTCATCTGATTGCAAAGGGCTCTGTTTTCAGTGCTGCCCCCAGGGCTTTACCTGATCTATCCAAATAGAAGATGTCTGTCCTTCCCACCCTGCAATCATTCATACATAAACAGCTCTAAATACTTTTCTGACTGTTCTGCCAGTTTCAGCTCTTCTTGCTTATTCAGTGCCTGCTCTCCTGCCAAAAAAACAAACTGAGCTCGTGTGGGTTGTGGATGGGGGCAGAGGCAGGCAACAGCGGGCTGCTCATTTCCTTTGTTTTTCACATTTCTCTTTGGCCTTTCCTTGGGTAAAATCCAAGGGATGGGTCATTGCTGGTTCCATCATGATGCAGAAGGACATACATCACTTTTCAAACAATGACAGCTTTATGAAGCTTAACGGTCTCAGCCAAAGTGTCGATGCTATCATCAGACATGCCTTTCTTCCCAGTCCCTGCAGGTGACTGCAGCTGGCAGCAGATCTTTTGACAGTCAGATTCTGTATGTTATCTTTGTTGGACCAAGCCTTTAAATAATTGGACAGGAAGATCTGGGAAACAGATACGCAATTTCAAGGCATAAATAACATCGTGATGAGAGCTACAGAAAGCCTTTATTTAATTTAGTTCGATTTGGTTGATATGTGGTCATCTGGTTTGGCTTCCAGCCAGGATTCCTGTACATGTATGGTTAGTTTCTTCTTAGACCACCAACTGTCATATACAAATCACCTCTCACGGTGCCTCCAGTCCTCAGCTCTTCAATGAGAATACGATGATGTTCTTGGCTTACGGGAAAGGGAGATAAGGAGTGATGGGAAGTATGTTTGTGAGATTTTCTGACTTTCTAGTAATAGAAATCCATATAAATAACCGAAACGCAGAACTGAAAAGGAAGAGTATTTACTACTAACAGCAGAGAAATGTGGAGAGTGTTGCTGGTACACTGCCATCAGATCACATTTTATAACGGTAAAATCCATCCCTGTGAAGAAAGCCAGACCACACAAAGTAAAAGCTATTTAAACTGTCAGAGTTAAAGTGGCATTCAAGTTTGGGGTACTCTGTCCGACAAAGCCACTGTGGTGGTGAATTAGACTAGACATAAGGAAGAAATTTTTTATACTGAGGATGGTGAGACACTGGCACAGGTTGCCCAGAGAGTTGGTAGATGCCCCATCGCAGGAAACATTCAAAGTCATGTTGGACAGGGCTCTGAACAACTTGATCTCATTGAAGATGTCCCTGCTCACTGCAGGGGAGTTTCACTAGGTGACCTTTAAAGGTTCCTTTGACCCAAACCATTCTATCATTTAAAGGAGTTTAACTCTTTAATTTGCTTATTGCCACTTGTGATATTAACTCAGAGTCACAAAGTGATTTTGATCAACTTCACATTTTAATCTGCAGGTATTAGCCCAAGGTTATTTCTTTGCTTCCAACACACCAAAAGTATTTAGCTAAACAAACAAAAAGAACTTCAACAAAGTACACACACATTCCTGTTTGCCTTTTTTTATTCCTCCGCCCTTTCTCACAATAGGGAAATTTCAGCTACCTGGCCTTTTCTGGAATGCAGACTGGGAGGTGATTTCATTTTTGCTGTGTAAAGAGGAACAGCACAATCCTAGCAGTGACAGCATCCTGCCAGGTAGTGCTATCACCAGCAGATCAGCAGTAGCCAGGAGTCTGAGGACTAGCAGTTCCCTAACAGCTATGGCTCAGAGACAGCAAAGAAGCATTAGATGGTTTGACCTATGGCATTTTAGGATATTTACTTGCTTCCCAGAAGTCTGGGAGGCTCTGGATTCCTTGGCATCTGGTTGAGCCAGGGAGATAGATTAACTGAAGCACTGTCTTGGGTGAGGCCTTCTGGGCAGCCAGCTGTTTTATTGTGTATTGCACAAAAGGTTACTTTAAATCTGTGTGTTCTAGGGGTGAGGGGTTGGAAGTGAGAGGGTGAGCTGTGGGACATTTTTTTCCTTTACACAGCAGTCTTCACGAGCCAACATTGTTGATAGAAGCAGGCAGAAGTGAGTAACGGTAACACACCAGAAAGGTCCAGTCCAATATGGTGCTAAGGGCCTGTTTTTAAAACGATTTAGCTGCCTGTCCCTAGCTGCTACAGGTTGCTCTTGGAACAGTAGAATATGCTGAACAGTTTTGACAGTCAGGATCCAAAAGTCTGATGCTGTAGCTGCACTACAGTTACCACGCTATGCTTTTGTGTACACAGTGAGCCCCACTGACTTCAGAGGGTTTCTCCATAGACAAAAGTGTTCACCTGGAATTAAATGTGCATCTCTTTTCAGATAGTAGATCATTGGTGTCCTACGTGCTGTCCAGGAGAGCGCTTGAACAAAACCAGGACACAATGTGTGCTTTCTCAGATCATCATCCTTTTATAATGCAATATTCTTGTAACAGAGTTCTTACTCTCTTCCCCATTTGAAAGCAGAAAAAATCCTTGTGTGCTTCCTGCAGTATATCACTTCCTGCCAATGCTGGCTCAGAACAGAAGGAAAAGACAGCTTTGATTTTCCAGCTATGGTTTTTAAAAACATTTTTGTCTGATTCTGTTAGGCTCCCAGAGAATGTTTCATGGATATGTAGCATATTCTGTTATTACTGCAGTGTATCCGTGTTAAACCCTGTATCTTCCCACAGCCCTTTGAAATAGGGAAGACTTGTAAGTCCTGGGTTACAAATGAGAAGACAGTAGCACAGAACTTAACCCCCCGTAAGATTTCTCGGGCAAAATTCCCACATGGAAGGAGTCTGTTGCCTTCTTTGTTCTTGCCTCAGAACATTAACTTGAGTGATGGTGAATGAACCATGTGGGATTGGATCCATGCTGGGGACAGGGAGCAAGGAGATACAACCTGACCTGCTGTAGCTCCCACTAGCTTCAATAAAAACTGTGAGCACACAGTACTCCCGAAAGGCAGGCCTTAACTGATTTGGCAGTAGACACCCTCTAACTGCTTGTAAGAAAACTGGCAGTGGACATGTCAGTTACTTTGCTATTTTGATTTCTCCCTGACTAGAAGATAGAAAAAATAGCAGATACAACACCCAATTTGGGGTGCCAAAAAGATATTTGTGTGTAAATCTTGACCTCTCTGTTTTCTTATGCAAACGATAATGAACAAACCCCAGAATTGATAAGTTAATGATTAACTTAATGTTGTCCTTCGGATTGCCATTGGGAGGCATTTAACCTAATACAGAGGTCTCAGAATTTTTATTCCAGGTTCCTCGCACAACTGTTTGTCTGTACTGATCAAATTCTTGAGGTTTTCCTCAGAGACAGAAGCTTCAGTATTTAATAGCATTTATGCATGTGTCGTATGGCCATACTGCTATAGGAAACTCGGGTGTCTCAGGTTTCCAAGTTTATATATAGATTTTTTCTGATGCAACAGAATGAAAAACAAACTTATAAATGGACCCAGCCACAACACATTTAAAACCCAAAAAAAAAAAAAAAAAAAAAAAAAAAAAGAAATGTGTTTTCTGCATTCAGGCTTGTAGCCTAGATTTACCCAGACAGTTTCAAAGCCTTTTCGTTTTTCCTGTCAAGTTTCTGGATCTACTTAGATCCACCTCCATCTTAATAACATATTACATGAGATACATAACATCCAAGATTCTCAGCAGTATAAATGGAGATGTAATTTAGACTGTCAGCTTAAAAAATAGCACTGTAGTGGTGACTCTCAGTCTCCAAATCCCTCCATTATTTCACCGCTTGACAAGGAGACTTCCAATAAAACTCGCCAAGCAAGCATTGCTTTTCACCCCAGGCACTTGTGCTGTCTGCCTGTGGCTCAGACCTTGCAACTCAGGGGTAGATCTCCCTCGTGACTTGTGAGAGTCCCACAAGTGGTGTGTGGTAAGTATTCCAGGAGTTTGCCATTTACCCACCAAGGAATAGATTCATGATGCTGAAGGAGTGCAGTATTCATGTCGGATGTGTCAAACCTGCGATACCAATAGAGAAGACTTAGGGATAAAACAATACTGAAGAATATAAAATTGTCAATAATGGAGAATATTACAAAAAGAGGCAAGATGGGTCACTAAGATTATGTCTGTCAATAAAACCCTTTGCTAGCAACTCCAACATCTCATCCAGTAAGAGGCTGACCGACTGATTAGTTTCTGCTGCCTGTATCAGACGTGGTTCACCTAGAAGCCTTTAGAGCTACATCTTTTGTGTTCTATGATAAAGAGGTTACTCAGAGTCTCCTGGAACATCCACTCTAAAGCAGACTGTCCTGTCACCTACCCCTGATAACACTTTCCCCTCTTATCTCTTGTGACAGGTCATTCAGACTTATGTTAACTAAGGAAATCAAGGAATTTTGGCACACTACTCTCTTTAAAGTTCTTAATTAATTTTTCTATTCTACACTTTGATTAGAACACACTCCTACCTTCATTTCTGAATTGGTTTGGGGATGTTTTTCTTTTCCTTTTATGGGTCCTTTCAGACAGGGTGCTGCATTTTGCAAATCGTAGTGAAATTAATAAATTAGAAATAGTTATTATAACTCCATTTGGAAATGCCTATGTAATGAATTCATTTTTAGCAATTTAAATGCAGTTTTTGGAGAAAAATAGATGGCAAAACTGGGAATTGGAGTTTCCAGAAAGACGGTTTCAGGAAGAGTTAGTTACAATGGCTTTTTTTGGGTGTTTTTACCTCATTAAGACTGTTAACTTTGTACAGAATCAACATCGTCTCAGCATAATATGATGACTGTAATACAGTCCTCCTTGAATTAAAACTGCCTGAATCTGACACACCAGTACAAAGTTCAGGCAGTTTGTTGAAGGCTGAACTGGGCTGTTCTGATTCGATTTTCTTTATCTTATCGAAAGTCTGTCAGTGAGCCAGGTGAGTCCAGACTATTTCTTGGTCTCTAATTCTTTGGCTCAGTCTTTGTCTTCAGGCTGCACGAGTCAGTTTGCTATTCTCTGGCTACTGTCCTCTAATTTTCTGACTGTTTTTATTCTGGTAATTTTTATCTGTGACTGTATGTTAGGAATATTTCAGTTTACAAAACTCTGACTTGCCTTAATCCATCTCAGAATAAAACCTTTCTCTCTTGTAAATTCCTAGTTCTCTCTCTGAATGTAGCCACAAACATTTTGATCCCTGTGTGTACTTTGCCTGGCCATTTTGAGTTCCTTGCCACCTCATCTCCCATGCAAAAAATCAGATTACACTTGTTTGCTGTTCCCCCACTTAACTATTTCTTCATCCTCGGACAATGATGGTGTATTAAATAGCAGTTGCATCTTTACAGGGATAGTCACAGCTGCAGAAGGCACTAATAGCCTGGAAAAGTGGGTTGTAAATTTGGCCCACTACATTTATCACATCTCTCTGAGCTGAGAAGTGTTAGAATCACAGTTTAAGACCTTTATGGACAGTTCATTCAGACTTAAATGAGGCCGATAGGTGCATGCTGAATGGCAGCCTGGGACTGCTACAAAATGAGAATCATTCTCCTATGTTTAGCTTCAGTTGTATTTCTCATTACATGTGCCTAGTGGCTGCTTTTTCTGAAAATCCTCTTTGGTCAACTTCCTTTCCAGCTGACCTTATAAGATTGCAATATGCATCTGAAAAATCAATTAAAAAAGAACTGAAATACACTTCTATTATATATTAACATGTGTCCTTGTAAAGAAAGCCATGATCTGGGTATGCAAAGGCTAATAATTGACCAACTTCTGGTGCTGTAATATTTGTTCTATTTATTTTCTTTGCAGAAAGCATGCAAACACTTTGGAGGGACACTAAAAAAAAATATCTACAGAATAGTCATGCCAAATTTAAACAGGCACATTTTAAAATGTTGAGTAATTATTATCAATGTTTTGCCACCAAGGGCTCCAAAACTTTACTCTCTAACAAAAGAGAAAATGCAGATTTTATAGGTTAATGGCAGTGCATGAAAAACAGGTTTACTCTGGTTCATTGTAAGGCTACAAAAAAAAGCTGAAGATCTAATGTGATAAAGGCACATGATAAGACTGGTTTGTGGTTTTGTGTTACAAGAGACAAGTCTGACAGTTCAGGAAGTTTCTGGGGGCTCCACAAGGTGTGCTCAGCATTTACACAACTGTGCCTGCAAACTACTACAAGACTGAAGCTTAACCATGACATTTGACTTGAAGAGAAGGTCTTGGTGACTTGCAGTGTTTTGGAGGGACAAAGAGGACAATGCATTCCCGTGTCATTACTGGTAGCAGAGGCCATGTCCAGTGGCAGCTGAGAATGGATTTGGCCTCCACCCTTGTTTGCCTTCATTAAATTGCGTGGCGTTTATTTGTTACTTGATGACTGTACTCCTTTTCCTCCAACCAGAACTGCTTTGTGGCCTGGAAGTGTTTGACTTCTACAGATTTCATATCACGGGACTACTTCTTCCCTAAAATACTCTGAGATGTTAAAAAGCCCACAAACTTTCATTACAGTGATCTTTACCAAACTAACTGATGTTCAATTGAGAAGTCATTTGGAGTTGCTGCACTCCTGGTGATGCCATACCTGCTTTGTCTTAATGGTACTTCCAGGAGATGGTAGGACCTCTGAAAGCATCTCATAATAATCAGAACTATCCCACAGCCTGTGGGACTATAGTAAAATGAGTCACTCTTGTCCTTCACCAGGGAATTTTGGGAGAACTGACCTTTCCTTCTGGGCAAGCATGTGTATTCTGGGAAAACTTCAGAGGACTTGGAGCATTTGAACAGTTTAGGTTCTATCCACATTACTCTAATGGTCTTATACCCAGATGAATAAATGCTTTAATTTCAGTTTATAACTCCAAATGAGCTTGATAGATGAGCTCATCTGTGTGTTTTCAACAGAGTTTTTCTAGCTTGAGAACACTAAGATTTCAGGGTACCATTTTTAAACTCTCTGAGTAACAGGTAAGGTGGGAGCTGTATTTGAACACTGTAGGGGCAAGACAGACTCAGGTGTGGTATCCAGCTATAAATCTGGCACTAAACTTTGGGTAGTCACACCCCGTTGGGCCTAATTCTGAGATTAATGTTTACATTCTGCTGGGAACATGTTACAATGACCTGTTATTGCCCATGTCATATTGTATATAATCCCTTTTATTAATATATTGTGGTTATTTTATTTTATTTTATTTCATTCCAGCTTCTCTTTGAAAATCCATTCCAGAACTTACTTGCTCTTATATATGATACATCTTCTAATTCCAAATGTATGCATGCCTTTTTTTTTACTTTTGTTCTTGTGTCAACTTCAGTTTTCAGCTTAATCGATCTGAGTTGGAGCTGAGAACACTTTCATAGTCAGACTGATCCTTTTTGGAAGAGTATATAAATCTATAATCCAGTGCTCTCCAGTTTTCTTCGAGGAGAAAGTACATGTTTCCTCCTGCCCAGTGATGCTTTGATACCAGGAGCTTTTTATTTGCTTAGAGCAATTCCTCAGTTTAGGGAGTTTATTTTAATTTGGCTTGTGCAACTCCAAGTATCTCGTCTCTCATAGTAGATATTAACCGAATGCATTACTCAGGATCAAATTTGTTAGTAATTGCTTACCCAGAGGACAAATAATGAAACAGCTTTATTGTGAAAAGTAATGAAGAGAGGCATAATTGTTTACAGATAAGAAAATGGTGTCCTTCACTCAACGTTACCACTGAAGCTGTAAATTTTTGTCCAATTCAGTGATAAATATTTGTGTGAACTTTGATACATTTCTGTTAGGATACTGGGATTTCCTCAGCTTCTCTTTTAGTGATAATGAGCGGAATGTGCTAAAAATATTTTTCCTGAAGTTTCCCTAATTTCATGGGACATCTGTGTTCTGGTAGGACTAAGCTTTCTGCTAAGGGATTACTGTCAGATTCTGACAAGATGAATGGGAAAAGGTCCTTCACCTCCAAACAGCTTCAAATTAAACGCCCGAGTTTCCACTCTCAGGAGTCAGGTCTTGCTGCTGAGTTGAAAGTTAGCAAACCTTAGGGATTTGAATAGTGTAATTGTTAGTCCAAATACAAAAAAAAAAAGTAAATTCTGAGTATCAAGTGCCTAAGAGTGGCATCTACCTGACAAATCAGAATGTTCCATTAAATCAAACACAAAGTACCCAGTACTTTGCATTTTATTTTGGCAGTGAGATAATACTTGTTTAATATGGAACCCAAAGTCCTGATAAAACTTCTGTTATGACAAGATTGCAGGATTAGCCTCAACTTTAGTAATTAATGGCCTGCTTCCAGCAAAAACTATCAACACTTCCTCCTCCCTAGAAAATATAGTTACCTTGGGGCCAATTTTGTATGGAATTCTCGAGACTGATTTGAAATGTATATGCCACATATGCAGATGTGTTTATGTCTACATATTAGCAATTCTGTGTCTTTACTTTGGCATTGCCTTTTAAATTAGACCTGTTTATGGTGAATTTGACATATGGAAGGTTCTTCTATATTCTTAATTAGTTATACATTATTTTATTACTCTTGTAGTATATGCTGGTCAAGCTACAGATGTGTTACAGTTTTTGACACTGTCTCCCATAACATTCTCATTAGGAAACTCATGAAGTGTGGGCTGATGAGTGGAGAGTGAGGTGGATTGAGAGATGGTTGATAGAGCTCAGAGGGTTGTGATCAGTGTTGCAGGGTCATGTTGGAGGCCTGCAACCAGCAGTGTTCCCCAGGGGTCAGTACTGGGTCTGGTCTTACTTAAGATATTCATGAATGATTTAGGTGAGGGGACAGAGTACACCCTCAGCAAGTTTGGTGATGATACAATAGTGGGAGGAGTGGCTGACTCACCAGAGAGCTCTGCTTCCATCCAGCACTACCTGGACAGTTTGGAGAGATGGACAGATGGAATTTAATGAGGTTCAAGAAGGGCAGATGTAGGGTCCTGCACCTGGGAAGGAACAGCCATCGATACAGGTTAGGGGTAGATCTGCTAGAAAGCAGCCCTGAGGAGAAGGATCTTGGAGTTCTGGTAGACAGTAAGTTAACCATGAGCCAGCAATGTGCCCTTGGGGACAAAAAGGCCAATGGTCTCCTGGGGTGTATTAAGAAGAGTATGGCCAGCAGGTCAAGGGAGATCATCCTCCCCCTCTATTCTGCCCTGGTGAGGCTGCATCTGGAATACTATGTCCAATTGTGGGTTCCCCAGTTCAAGAGAGACAGGGAACTACTGTAGAGAGTCCAGTCGAGGGCAACAAAGCTGACTGGGAGACTGGAGCATCTCTCTTATGAGGAAAGGTTGAGAGAACTGGGACTATTTAGCCTGGAGAAGAGAAGACTGAGAGGAGAACTTATCAATGTCTATAAATATCTAAATGGTGGGTGCAAGGAGGATGGAGCCAGACTTTTCATTGGTGCCCAGTGACAGGACAAGGGGCAATGGGCACAGTCTGGAACACAGGAGGTTCCATCTGAACATGAGGAAAAACTTCTTTACTTTCAGGATGACAGAGCCCTGGAAGTCTGCCCAGGGAGGTTGTGGAGTCTTCATTTCTGGAGACTTTCATACCTGCCTGGATGTGTTCCTGTGTAATGTGCTCTAGGCAATCCTGCTGTAGCAGGGGGCTTGGATAGATGATCTCTGGAGGTCCCTTCCACCTCCAATGATTCTGTGATTCTGTGATAGAGATCCCTGGCACAAAAGTCTTGTCATTCTAATCTCCTAAATATAATATATCAGTTCAGCTATTCATAACTTTGATAATTCTGAATAACTGAACATTCTAGTATCAGTTCAGATAATAGAATAATGCTTGTAGACCTTACTACTGTGCAATAAAGAAAACCTCCCACGTGATCAGCCTCATGCCATCAGGAGTAGTGTTGATGGGCAGGAAGAAATTTGACAGGAGAATGACTGCTCTTCCACCTTGCACCCCAACTGTTGTGGTCCATAATAGCTTACTAGGGGACACTGGAGTGGAGCATTGAGACTCTTGGGACTCACTGCACGATCATCTCCCATTGGAAATGGGTCTTGTGTGAACCATAGAAATGCTGGGGCGTAATGAGCATATTTCACTCAGCTTAGGGTGTTTCTCACCCACATCTTTCCATATACCAAAATAAAAAAGAAATCTATTTTTATTTGAAAAGAAGACCAAAAGTTCCTGTCATCCAGGAAGGTTGTAGAGATGCTGGCAGAAACACATGCAGAAGTTGTTTGTGTCTCCCCCAACACAGGACTTTAATCTTCCTGTTTCAGTCTTCCTCCTGCTATTCTTCTCCTCTGGTATAGAGGTTCTCCTCCTCTCCTACAAGTGTTTGCTGATTTTAGTCTTGTGTCGTACAGCAGTGCTGCTTTTTCAATTAGGAGCTCTACTTTGTTGCAGGATTTTAGTAGTTGATGATATTGTTGCTATATTTAGCTGCTCTGGGAGGACTCTGTGGGAAGTCCAATGATGTCACCCCATGTAAGTGTCCTGTATTAGTGATGCTAAGGGGAATCTACAGCCCTTTCAGCCATTTACTTTCCACTAGTTCTCCTGCTAAATAAACACCTGATGATATTTGTCTCTTAAATTATGGGTCAAGCTCACGCCTCCTTCTTGGGTTTGCTGTTAGTCTATAAGTAAGGACCTCTCAGGGTTGGCATCACAGCATTTTAGGACTTTATTATTACTCTTCATGTGCCATTTCACAAGGTTTTTACTAAGAAGTCCCTTTTCTCACAGTCTGGTTGGGAGCCACCTGTCACATATTCCAGCTGGGAGAGCTCTCTGCATTGATTCTTGGCCAGTTTTCTCCCCAGAACCTGACCTTGTCACTCACCCTTGGAAGTGTGACTTCCTTGGCCTGTAGAAGTGGATATGACCTTGACATCTGTTCTTTCCAAGCAGATCTTTTGTATCCCACCCCTTCACGATTCCCACAGGAAATTGCACTGTATTAATGCTTCTTGTTGTCTTCCACACTTTCCCAGCACTTCATCTGAGCTTCTGACCATGTCCTCATACACTAAAACGAGAGATACTCCTGCTGATGGCTTCTGTTTGTTTGACTCTGGAAGGTGATTGACAAGGAATAAACAGCACAAATGGGGAAGTCAGTTTGACTTAAGATAAATTCAAGATTGTTGTTCTCTGTGCTCTCCCTGCAGTGCTGAGTACCTACAGAGCTGGGAAGACTGACTACTTTCTGTTGAAAGGAATTAAGTTGGTCCAAAATGGTGACCTATCAGTTACCCGTTACAAAGGTAAAAAGGTAAAAAAAATGTAAAAGGTAAAAATTTTCATATTGTTTTTCATTTTATGGGGGATATTCAGTAAAAAACCCTTGGAGTGCATGGCCAGAATACATCTGAGGATTCGTGTTAACTGTAACTTGTGCCTTTCCTATGTTGTTTCATGCCTTTCCTATGTTGTTTCATGCCCTACCTAGGAACATTTCAACTATAACCTCTTCATCAGTGACAGAACACCATGAATTAATTATTTTTATTTGGTTTGTCTTCTATCTTCAACACTTAGAATTTCTGTGAGAGCTATTCCTTTTCTTTAGCTTGCTTTTTATCCTACATGTATCTACTAAGCTTATACACATCTCTAGTATTAGCTTTTAATTTTTCAGTTGAGATTCTGAAGTCCAGATACTTTTCATAAGACAATCAAAATTTTAATTGAGAAAAAAATAATAATCCCAATGAAGTACACTGAAGCATATTAACTAGCAGGCATTGGGAACTCTGGATTCAGTGTGTGGGGTGCACCTTTATGTTCCAGGGTCATCTCTAGACAGTCTTTGCTTCTAATACTCTTCTGATAAGATTTTAAATCATACCGTAAGAAAAATGATGTTATTTTGAGATATTTCAAAACATAAGTTCTTCCTGATGTGAAATTACATTACTGTAAATCTTCCTTTACTGTCATTTTCACCATTTTCTAAACACTGTTGGAGAAATTTAAAGCTGTTCTCCTGGCTTTAGAATGTCAGACTGAGTTGAAAAGTGAAATGTGTTAAATCTACACTTGCTACGTTATAAATACATTCTACTTCTGGAGTTCATCATTGCCATGGTAATGCACAATCCACGGTATTTAAGTGGATGTATCCATCACCATTCGTGTGTCAGAATGATTTGCTAGTAATTATGACCCCTGGTACCTTCATCATTACACACCTCAGTGCAATGTGAAGACCATTCCTCCTTGTATCACTTATTTTTGGCTGAAAACAATAGTAGTATAGTAGGACATTGTATTTGTCTCTTCCTGTGGAAGTGATCTGCTGACAGGCCTTGAAAAGTCTGAGGAACTACTTCAGTTTTGTTCACAGAGAGCTCAGGCATGCAGGGACACCAGGATCTAACATCTCCATCCTCTTGGCACATGTCCAGTATGTAGATCTCAGATGGCTTTCTGGCCTTGAGCCCAACTGGTACAGCAAGGCTTGTGGTAAAGTTCTTAGCTCTGAGACAGAGCAACCATGTCCAGACTTCCTACTGGGTATGATCCCTGACCAGAGTTAATTCCTGAACCATGCCTTGGCGGTGACTTGGAGAGCTGTAGATGGCCTGAGCCAAAACTCTGCAGAGACTGCGTGAACAATTTAACAAGGACAGTGCTTAGGCCTCTGCCCTGACACTGATATGCTCGTATAGCTGAAAGTTCTGTTTCTGAGCAACCTTTCCAACTTGTTACCTTTTGTTTTGGGGAGATGGCATCTTGGATCTGCATCAATGCACACTTCACACCTGCTCATCATGCTTGCCTATGCTCATCATGCATGGAGAAGCATAAAACCAATTTCTGCAGCACCTCAATTAGAGTAGCTTGCTGAGGATTAAATAATGTGTTGGCGTTGTTGCAAGCAAGACTAGTTTGGGAAGACTGTGCTGTTAGTACAAGAGAAATACAATTGAGTTATGAAAACAGGGAGAAATTGTGATTCGCCACTCATGCTTTTCCAATGTTTGATCTTGTTGCACACGTTGTGATATCCATAGGTCCTGCCAAGCTGTGTAGACAAGCAAAGTCTCAGTGTATACTCTGATCCTCTGGAAGCGCTTGTGAAGATGAGGTTTCATATCATTCTGGGCTTTCTTCCTTGTTTATTCACTCCTCAGTCTCATCCATAACTGATCACGTTCTATGGGTTCTCCACACGTAATGGGATTTCTGGCTTTGCTGTTATTAGTTAATACCACGTGAGAACACACGTTTTAATTGTTTTGTGCAGGAAATACTCTTGGTCATTGCAATTTTACTTTCCCTAAACAGAGCCTAGACACTGGCCTTGGGCAGAAGTCAAGTGGAAAAACAGTGCTACTTTCTGGGACAATTTAACACCAATATTTTGCAGCATAATAAATTTGAAGCTGAACATGCAAAAAAAAAAAAACAACTTCATTGAGATCTTACAGATCATCCTGGAACCAGCTGCTTGTGATTGCTCTTGGAGATCTCACCTTTGTTTACATCTGCACCACCAAGCAGTAAAAGGCTGATATTTTGGGGCCTTCTCACCCACTTTGCTCCAGAAGAAAAACATTGTTACTGCCTACTGTATGGTCCGAGGCCAGACACACTCTGTGCCAAGGAATAAATTCTGAGATTATCGCACAGAGAAGGCTCACAGAAAGTGTGTTTGTAATTCTTCAGCTCTCTGAATTCTTCCCAGTTCACTGCAAGGAATGTGGAAGTATTTTCAGATTTTTATTGCTGAAAACACTTTTTGTTCTTGTGCCCACACATATCTGGTAGAACTCTGCCTCCTTTAAATGCTCTTTTAGCTAACGTACTGCATTACACATCCTGCTGGAAAAGAAAATGAAAAGCAGACTCCTCTTGAAGTCTATTTGTACTTCTCTGTGTTAATCTGCAGGACTGATAAAAATCATGCTATGTGAGAAACGAGTATCTTTCCACTGGTTTTGCATATAATGTGCTATATTAAATTCTGATTGAGGTTATCTCTCTAACTTGTAGGCCTATATATGCAAATCAAAAGCACTAAATATTGTGTCTGTCTAACAACCAGGAAGTCTAAATCACAATCAGTAGAAAATACAAAAGAAATTTTCCTGTATCAGTAAGAAGGAAATTAGATGCTTTACAGGGCTTTTCCCATATCTTCTGTGATTCTTCAGTACTAAGAAAAGTTGAGGCTGAACAGCTTAACACCAGTTAATGGGGGCTTTTTTTGTATATAGAAACCAATATAAAATAAAGATGTTCATTATCTCAGAAGGGACTTTGATCATTGAAAGACTCTCCTGGCTCTCGGAACCAACAGAGACTGTGTGAACCTTGAAAATCAGGTTCAAGGTCTTTATCAAGCTGTTGTGGCTGAAAAAAGAAAATGTGTTTTTCATGTTTGTACCTTATTAGGTCTCCCAGACACTTACTTTCTATGCAAAGATGACACCCGGAGTATTATTCCTGCTTTACTCTTGCACTATAGTAATGCAGATGAGAATCTGAACTTACCTGTCAGCATAGTCCAGTGCTGGCACTAATGTGACTCTTGCAATGGTGTTCAAGTCACATCATCATCTATGGGTTTCTGTGGCAAGGTTTTGGTAGCATCAGGGCTACAGGAGCAGCTTCTGTGAGAAGCTGCTAGAAGCTTCCCCCAAGTCCAAAAGAGCCAGTGCCAGCTGGGTCCAAGATGGACATGCCACTGGCCAAGGTGATGGCCATAGCACCTCTGTAATATCATACTGAAGAAAGGGAAAAATTTACTCTGCAACAGAAACTGCAGCCAGAGAGAGGAGTGAGAATATGTGAGAGAAACAACTCTGCAGACACCAAGGTCAATGAAGAAGGAGGGGGTGAAGGTGCTCCAGGTCCTGGAGCAGAGCTTCTCATGCAGCCCATGGTAAAGACCATGGTAAGGCAGCCTGTCCCCCTGCAGACCATGGAGGTTAACAGTGGGGCAGATATCCACCTGCAGCCATGAAGGACCCCACACCAGAGC
>JANHFX010003925.1:0-28611 GCA_027560015.1 Chloroceryle amazona
ATGATGCAGAAAGCAGGCTAGTTGCATGCACAACTTACAATCTTCAGCATGTCCCTGGCTGTGCGAATTCAAGATATACGTATTTCATTGTGTTCCCAAATGACAAATTTCTGGTTTTGAAAATCAAAATGAAGAATGCTCTGAGAAATCTGGGGACATTGGCTCTGATCTGACCAGACAGTTGGACAAAGAGACTTCCAGAAGTCGCTCCCTCCATAAATTACGCTGCGAGGCTGTGATTTGTAACGGGTGCGGTTCCTCCACTAGAGGTCACCGCCGGGCAAGCAGCCGGCAGTGACCCCGCAGAACAGCATCAACCTGTAACGGTAGCGGTAGCGTAAAGTGCTGTCCTTCGGCTGAATAGCTCAGAGGTGAGATCCATCTGGCTGCAAGGCAGGTGCATGATGGCAGAAAAGACGCATGTCCCACTTATCTCTCCCGTTTCCCGTTGTCTCTGACATGAGTTGACTGACTTCACCAAGAGGACTCTCAGCAGATGGAAAAGTGAGCCTGTTTTTTGTGCTATGAATGTCAGAGGCCCAGATGAATGCATTCTTATTTAACCTAACATTCCAGTTCTTTTGTTTGTGGCTTTATATCACAGATTAACTAGTCACTTTAAAGCCAGCAGGCTTTGTGAGAAACCTTCTATCACCTGATAAGGATGAGGAATCAGATCATCAAAATAAACTTTTTTTAAAACCCAAAAGACCAAGCCATAGGAAGGATGTTAGGCATGATACAAATCCTAGGCAGAAGGGCTTAGGAATAAAATTGTTGAAACATCCCTTTTAAAGCTGTTTGGCTTAAACTTGATTTTCATTTTTAAGCATTATTGTCTTGTTCCAATGGGAATATTTCTGAAGTTATTTTGTATTTTGCAATGTTTATGCTGTGGGAGCGTGCTTTTTGTTGTTAATTAGGCCACATGATTTTCTTTGCTTCTAAATTCTACTAAACTAAGAAATCATACAAAGGGCTGCATGTGTGTTTAATTAACCTTTAAAATTCTGGATTGAACATTTTTGTGTTCCATGTCTGACAATCCTTGAAAAAGTGTTGCTCACATGAGCAAATTCGCACTAGAGAATGTGAGATTGCTTACGTGAAAGTGATTCTGAGGTTTGACAAGTTCTGTGACTTGTCAGGTGGTCCAGGAAGAAAAGTATAAAAAACAACAAAAGGCTCATGTGGGAGAATTTGTAGTATGGCACTCTCTAGGAGATGGGAACAAGAAAGATTCTGCCCATGGGTAGCACAGGAAATACTCTATGTTTGTAATTTACTTGTTCCTCTTTAACCAACCAAGCTATCTCAAAGCTATATTCAAGGGGTGTGTTCCTGCTTTCCTCCTCCACCACTGCATGTGTTGTTTAGGGACTCTTCTCATGCAGTTACTCTATTCCTGTGTTTCTTTGTCTTGCTGAAACAAATGCTGTGTTCTGTAACCTTAACCAGTGATATGACATGGACTGAAATGTATTCACCTTCCATTCTCCAGAAGTCCCTTTTCTCTAAGTTTCTTTCCTTTCCTTGAATATTTTTGATCTATATTTTTCCAGTGACACATGATATAGAGGAGTCTCCAACTTCCATAGCAGCAATTCTGAGGAGACATGGTCAAGGCCCTTTTACAAACTGCAGTGAAAAATAGTAAAGGCTATTACACTGCTTCCAGGCTTTTGGGGAAACAGTGTAATTTTATAATTGTTACGTGTTCCACATCAACACAGAGAATGTCTTACTTTCTCAGAAAGTACAACTAGTTGAGGTGACTAAACACCTCGAGTGAGCATAAGCTCATTTTTTCTATTGTGAATTTTCCACTGATGTGATTAGACTGATGATTTACAGGAGGAGTCAGGGGTTTTTTAGGAGGCATGGGTTTCTGTTTTGCTTCTCTGCACTTAAGGCAGATGACGTTTGAAGAGCTGTTGGAGTTTTAACATATGATAGGGCAGGAAATAAGGTTATTAAATTTGAGTGTGAAGTCATGGGATGTTCAGAGACATCCCTGTCTCCCTTCCACAGGATTTTCACAACTTCTGGTGAGGTATTTGCATGCTCTTGCACAAATTTTTACCTCCTAGGTGAAGGCAGGGAAGGAGGTATTGACGTGAAAGGGAAGTCAGGGGTATTTTGCTAAAGCTGTCTGTTCCTCTTGCTTTTCCACTTCCTCTTCCTCCTGCTATCAGCAGCTGGGGGGAAGGTGAGGCCAGTGGATAATCCCCTGCCCAACCATTTACACAAGGGTATGTGGGGAGGAAAATTAAGTGACATTATTATATGTTGTTTCTTCGTTTTTCCACTCAATCTCTCCTTCCCCAGTGCAGGCTCCCTCTCTTCTCAGGTTCCAGGATGCTGCTGGCAGCACCTGCTAAGGTGGCTGCCCCCCACACGCTGAGGCATGCACTGGCTCCAGACAGCCCTTGGCTCCCTCCATTACAGGTTGAGCCCCAGCAAGGAGACACAGAGTAAGCTAGGGCCCCATGACCTGAGGGTAGGGAGGTTGAAGACAGAGCACAGGTGCAGCCACTGCTGAGAGGCAAAGGGAAGAGGGGCGGAGGAAGCACAATGCCATTAGGGCAAGCAAAATGGCTGCCTGCTCTCCCCAGCTGCCAGAGCACCTTTCCCCACACAAACTGCTCATGCCTAGCTCTGTTAGCCTTGCGATGCTCCTCCATCATCTCCATCACACCAGTCACTACGAATTTCTCCTCACGCAAAGCTTCTAGCATCTTTCCAGACAGCCAAACACCCACTTTCTTGCTTGCTACCAGCCTGCTTGCTTGCCTGTCTGCTTACCAAGATTGTTACCAGGTCCTCTCCACATCCCTCTTGCCTTAGGCCATGAGTTGGTTGCTGAAAACTCAGCCATCACACATATATCACCTGCAATTTTGCTCATTAAATCATCTAATCAAACTACCACTGGGATCAGCTGTGGCCCTCAAAGAGACACGACCTGTGAGATATGAGGGACAATAGTGCTATGGCAAGCTCTGTGAGTCCTCCTAGCCCATGTTTCAAGGTACTGTGTCTTCATGCATCAGGGCTCTTGACTACCATGGTGACCTCTGTGCTTTCCAGAAGGTCTTCTGGTGCCTATGGAGGGTTTTGTTAAGGCCTGTGTTCCCACTTCATCTGTCATGAGCATTTTCTGCTGCTATGCTGCTTTCAATTCTTCCTGAACTACTGCTGCTC
Organism: Chloroceryle amazona; assembly: GCA_027560015.1. Taxonomy (NCBI): domain Eukaryota; kingdom Metazoa; phylum Chordata; class Aves; order Coraciiformes; family Cerylidae; genus Chloroceryle; species Chloroceryle amazona. The sequence goes on from JANHFX010003925.1 coordinate 3,205, forward strand.
AACCCAGGCAGCACTGGGAACACTGACATTGGCAAAAACTTCACACCTTGCAGGGCAAAAAGAGCCTAGTTCAAGAGCCACCTAATTTGAGCCGACTGTGTGAGTGTGCTTTGTAGCAAAAGGGGCATGGAAGACCCTGTGATATGTCAGGGGGCACTACAGGACAGCACAGGGGCAGAGCATAGAGGGAGGAGCGCAGGGCAGGGAAGATTTGGTGGAACATGACAGTTAATACCCGAATTCAAATTTCATATTCAAAGAAAAATTGCTTGATATTTGAGTCAAGAAAGCACTTCTAAGGTCAAGTCACAAAAAAAAAAAAAAAAAAAGTAAGGCTTCTGGCTTTTTTTGCATGTAAGATTGTTTTGTATGGCACGTGCTTTGGATCAGCTTTAGATGTCCATGGGAAGGACAGTGATCTGGAAGAAGTAATTTGCTACACTACATACATCCAAGCAGAAAACCAGTACCATGACATGCACCTGACTGTGACACTCTGGAGTACAGTGGGCTTTCCTTCATGGCAGTAATACATCCTTAAGAAAGCATAGCTGGAGTAAGGAGACTGCTAGCATTGTTTGGCTTATTTCTTGATTTTGCCAATTCTACCTTTCTTTCACATAGAAAAGTATAAATAGTGGAAACTGATTTCAGTACTCCTTGTTGAGACAAATACAAATATAACAGTCAATAATTATAAGATTATAGGGGTCATTCAGTCTGGAGAAAAGAAGTCACTGGGGAGACCTTACTGCAGCATGCCAGTACCTGAAGGGGGCCTACAGAAAAGCTGTGGAGGGACTGTTTACAAAGGCTTGTAGTGATGAGGGGTAATGGTTTGAAATTAAAAGAAGGTAATTATATACTGGAAATAAGAAGGGAACTCTTCACTGTGAGAATGGTTAGACACTGGAACAGGTTGCCCAGGGTAGTTGCAGATGTTTGATCGCTGGATGTGTTCAAATCTAAGTTGGATTAGGCTTTCAGCAACCTGGTATAGTGGGAGGTGTCCCTGACATGGCAGAGGGTTTGGAACTATCTTTAAAGTCTCTTCCAACCCTAACCATTCTATGCTTCTATGATTCTATGAACTGCAGGTAGAAGCTCCTGATGGTGTTCAGGAATACCAAGATTTTACTGAAAATCTTTCCAAATTACTTTCCAAAGTGATACTGTAACAGAATTGCTACCACAGCAAGGTGTCATTTTCTCCAGAACCCTTGACTCTGGGGAGTGGCACAGCATTATATTCTCAGCAGTATTCTATCAGGGATATATTTATTTCTGTATATTGGAAGAAAGAGAAGATGACAGGAACCATCTAGTGTTGAAATCTGCAAAGATGAGCTCATTCTTTGATCATTACATGATTTGTGTAGGTCTGATACTGCACACAAACCCTTGCAGCTATATTTATCTGTGGAGCTATATTTATTATGTTGCTACAGTTAGCACCTTAAAACAACCATGAAAACAGTACAGCAGCAACAGTCACAAAGTCCCATCTCACTTAATATTAGTAAAAATCCTCTATTGTTGATGATGACTGCTTATTTTCACAAATAAACATGATTTTATAAATAAAATTCAGTGTTTAGCAGAATGAATCGCATAAAGAGCTACATTTCTCCAACTAAGAAAAAAAAACATTGCATTGTGTAACCAAAAAAAAAAATATATTCATCATTGGCAAGTGACAAATATAAAATATGTGGTGGTGTTTTTAACTCAAACAATCTCTGTCGAGAACTCAGGTAAGCTTATGAACTAGCTAAGATTGAAGGTTTTGTAAAATTAAGCTGGAAATGTCACACACAATGATTTCTTCTGACAACCAAGGTTTTTCAAAAAATACTAAGAAAGATGTGCAGAAGAAGAAAGGATAGACAAAGAGGAGCAGACAACCTTTTATGATGTTCAAAGACACACAATTCTTCTGAAATCTCATATCCCCATGCAGACTTACAGCAACTTCACTGAGCTGTATTTAGTAGAGTGTTCTGCCTTCATGTTTTGGCTTTACCTTCAGCACAAACTTAGGTTTAGTATTTCCTGTGAAGCTTGTTATCTCAATGTTTGTTTTCCTATCCTATATCATCCTTCAGTCTTTGATTTGTATAATAAACTCACAGGACGAAGAAATGTGTGATCATAGTTTTTTTTAAAAAATACCTCCACATAGCAAAAGCTTTACAAAACTGGTCAGCAGAAACTGTTGACATGCTACTGGGAAAGGTGGGAGAAAGCAGACGGGTTAGCTGACACCTGATGAGTGGGAATGTCTCCAGTGATTTTCAATGGTAGCAGGGGACTAGACTTGATGACCCAAGAGGTCAATCCACTCTTGTCTTTATGCTTGTAATTACCACACATATTTTATTAGCCATTCTGTAAAGACTACAGGTTGTGTGCATCAATGTAGCTTCACAAGACTCCACAATATGGGGTAAATGCAATACTTTTAGATATCACATGGTGAATACTGCTGATGGCAGCAAACAGTCTGAATACATTTTAGTTCCCTTTTCCCCCACTGCTTCTTGCCTAATATCCTGAGGAGAGCAGTTTTCTTTGTTGATCATGATAATGAAACCCACAAGCAGCATTGTTACGCAAACCCTTGCTGGCAAGCAGAACTTATTTTAGAAAACAGACCAGTCTGTTACGGTGATACCCGTGGATTGTCTCATTGAGAGAGACAGTTTTTCTGCCTGTATCGAAATATTGGAGAGCTCTGGGGAATCCAGGTAAATTGTTATACATTTTTCTCTTAGAAGTAGATGGGCAAAGTTCCAGGAGAAATAACATCAGTACAAGCTATTATATATAACTTCATACAACTGGAAATTTTAACTGTAGATTTCACTTACAATTAGTTGTGAAGCTGCAAATATGCCAAGCTGATGAAATAGACTTTTCTTTCTCAAAGTTTTGTGTTTAGTTTCCTGCAATTTTACTAAAACCAATCCTAATTCAGGTGATCTTTGCATTTGAATAACAAAAATCACTTAAGGGCAATTATTTTCTAGTAATTCCTTTTGCATTATCTGTGGCTGGTTGGTTTGTGGGTGGGGTAATACACTATAATCTGAATTGAGATATCAGGTTATGTATTTTGTTTGTTGTGGCTCACGGAAAATATTTTTAATTTTGGCAGTGCATCTGAATGGTGCTCAATGTCTTAAAATGAATGAATGAATCTGCTTCATTTCTGGACAGACTCACTAGAAAATTATTAAATATCATGAGCCTTTGTGCTTAAAAAAAATTTTTTTTTAATTTTTTTTTTTTTTAGAAACAGGCATAATTAGCCATTTTTTACTGGATGGAAGTTCTTGGTGGAAAAAAATTAAGCTGACAGGCTTCTGTTGTTGAAGACTGAGTTACCAATGGCTGATAGCTTTTCTGATTTTGACGTAGATAGGTACTAAAAAGAAGCAAGAAAATAGATGTAAAACTTTATGTTGAACCATCAAGACACAGGATGAAGAGGTGACCATGTAACGGTAGATGCTTTGGCCTTGTGCATAGGCTGTGACAGCAATCATTTGAGATCAAGCTGGGATGTCATCTGACTGTTCTGGTCAAGTGTTATGCCTTCACGAGGCCTGGTCACAAACTGATCTGTAGTGGATGAACTATACAGTCCTCCTATGTTACTGCAGTATAATGTATTTGGTCTTCTGATTAGGTAAAAGATGAGAAAAAATGAAAAAAGAGGGACAACAAAGTTGTAGAGGAATGCACAACAGAAAAGACACAGAATAAAACATTTGAAAGCATGTATGAATGTAATTGATCTTGCTATTGCAAAGACGTAGGAAACTTCTCAGAAACCATATAACATAATGAGAAAAGTTCATTCAATGTCATATTTCCAGCTTTCAAAAGGTCTACATGCTGATTGTCTCTTATTCAGAATGTTCACATTACTGTAGTTTGATGAAGTACATTTTCTTAAATTCCACATAGAAGAGGTAGCAGAAGAATCAATTTAGTGCTATATCTTACAAAAGAATTGAGCTTCTGAGCTGGCTAAGCAGCTGATCAGACTGTAATTTTTAAGTTCTAAAGACTTCAGACACTGAGGTAAATCTATAGTATCTCTGATGGTTTAAATTTTGTTACAGAAATATTTTTAAAAGCATGCATTAGCACAGAGTTAAGAGATCAGAGAGGAAGCTTTGTTATTCTCTCTAGCATTGCAATTAGCTTAACCTTCTGTTTAAGTGGGTAAAATCATTGCTTTGTGAGGTATTGTAGGAGAAATATTGAATGATTAGGTATATATATATATATATATCTCTGGAGTGGAAATGTGTGTGTGTGTGAGTGCACATGCATCAACCAGCTGTAGATGGCTTAAACTTGATAATCTCCATAGTAAATGTGTACTTCCTCCCCTCCCTATGTGTGCAAAAGAGATAAAAATATGGTGCTCTGGGGGTAAGTTTTGTATATGTCTATCTTGTTTTAGCTACATTTATTGTAAGTAACTTTGTATTACCGTTTGGAAATATTGAATTTCTTGGTGAAACTGAAAGACTGGGAAAGTTAACTTTAAGTTGCAGAAGTCAGGTAAAACTATTCCAACGTAACAGGCAATTCATGTGATGTAATCAAATGGAAGGCAACAGGAGAAAAGCCTGAATCTAGAAGTTCTTGTTAATAAGGTAAAAAAATAAATAAATTAGTGAACACCTGCTGAATCGTACTGAGTGAAACCACAGTTCATACTTCATCCTCTTTCTTAATGTTTTGGTTTTTTTCAGAGCAATATTTACTGTGCTTTGTAGTAATACTACTTTGCTTCTAAACAAATAATTCAGAGCTTTTCCTAGTAATAACATTCCTCCTTTATACCATTAGCCTTACCTTTTAACTTCCACACACAATACAGATCTCACTTAAACAATTTGAGACCCAAACACACCAGCCTATCTGCCCTAGCTGCACCCCTGCTGCCACTGTTGGCTGGGAAATGACTCCCTGCTGCAGAGGGCTCCTGGGATGCAAGGGTGTCCCCAGCCCAGTGTAGTGGGACCTACACACTCCCATTTGTTCCCATCCTTCACTGCATTCTGTTTTAATTGTACTGAATTCAAATTAATTCAGCTTTTGATCTCAGTTTATATTAAAGATGGGTCCTGAAAGGAACTGAATAGGGACACTTAATTGCTCTTGAATAAACAAATTAAAACTTTTTTTTAATTAGGCTGTATTTTATCCATTTGGAATTGTTCAACTCCTTTTCTCCCTGCACGCTCCCCAAGAACTTAAGTGTCTTTGACAGTATCTGTGTGTGTTGAATGTCATTTCTTCCTGTTTTACTTCACATAATTTCATTTTCCATCCACACATGCACAGTTTTTTTCAGATACAAAATGTAGAAGAGATACAAGGGCAAAGCAAAGACACAGGAGCAGCAGGGCAGAAAGAAAAACTGACACTCATCCCCCAAATGAGAAATTCTGTTTTCACAAAGGAACTTGCAATTCTCCAAAGAGTCAGCAGGAATAATGCTAGTTTGGTACATAATCCAAATACAGTCTGTGCTTCTCATCACAGGACACTCAGATTTTCAGGAGTACATTTTAGAGTAGTATGTGTTTTCTTACATTTATTATATGTTTGGTTACCAATTCCAGTAATAGAAATTATGACCAAAAGGAGCTGCATGACATTCTCTAAAGGCACTACCTGAACTAAAAATTTTAAAATATTGTATAACCACAGCAAGGTTATAACAAAATGCTCAGCTTCTCTAACCCTACAGGAAGATGTGCTACAATATCTGCAAAGTAAATCAGCAGTACTACAAGCCTCAGACCAGGAAACTCTTCAAAGTACAGTATGTGTGAACATTACAATGGGGACTTTCTCATTGCTCCTCTTTCTTTCTCTCTTTTTTATTCTTACAGGATGGCAAGTCACATGTGAAGTTGCTCATAGAAAAATTTAACTCAAGTAGCAGTTCCACAGAGCAATCTGGTAGCAATAAACCCCTCAAAGTCCCAGAACAGATTGCCCCCAAAAGATTACAGACAAGAAAAGTAGCACCTGAGAACTCTTCAAATCAAGGAAACGCAACTTCTTCTTCAAGACCCGGTACGTCTCACAAACCTGATCATCCTAAGCCTCCTCTGGAAGACAAACCTTCAACTGATGATCATCCAGATTATATAAAGCCCAGATATTTGAAATCAGTGGCAGATATGTTCGGGGTTCAACTTCAGTCAAGTAACAAAGGAAAAGATAGAAATGCTGCATACACTAAACCCACCATGAAAAACACTGACTTGGAAAAAGAAGATCCAGAATCTCTGCATCTAAAGCCTTCAGGAAGCAAGTTCCTTAAATCTGATGCTTTTGAGAAAGAAAAACATTCTCTGGGAACAAAACCAAATTCAAATTTTACAGCACAGGAGAATGAGGCAAACCCAGCTGTTTCAAGAGTAGCTAGAGTTAGAGAAATCTTCATGTCTGCAGTAAAAGAAAATGAGCCCAAGCCTCCTTTCTCTAAAAAAACTCTTGCACAGAGACAGTCTCTTGAGGTCTCCCACAATGAAGCCACTTCCAATAAAAATACTCTTCTGCAAACAGGACTATCAGGCCCTAGACCAAATATACAGTCATTTAAAGCAGCAAAGGAAATGGATGAAAATAGTAAGTGTGCTGCGGAAACTTCAGGGAGGCATTTTTCTAACATAGTTCTGAAGCCTACTGGCTGCTGCTCCAGCTCATTTCAAGGCATCCCAAAAAATGTGAAGGAGAAGACTGAGGAAAAAGTAATTAGTACTGCCAAGAACACCCTTCTCAAGAAAAACATCCAGGAAGATTCTTCTAAGTTCTGCAAGATGAACACAGTGCTTTTTGCAGAAAGGCCATCAGGTGAATCACAAGAAGATAAGGACAGAAGCTCAAGGACCTTCAAGCGGAACTCCTTGCTCCCACTGTACATGCTGGGCCATGCCCCAGAGAAGCCCAGCAGACCCCCACATGTGGACCTGGAAATGTTCTTGAAGGATATCCCAAAAGACAGTGAGTCTTCTTCGTTCTTGCTTTCTTGGGTATTGTCTTTTTCACACATTTAGTGCTGGATTAATTTTAGATGGGATCCCCTCTTCAGTTCAGAAATAACATGAGACTAGTGCATCAGACAATCCCTTAAAGTTTTTAATCTGTCCTTGTTTCTGTTCCATACAGAGCAGAAATTAAAATTATATTCTCCTTTCCTGCAATAAAAGTACAGGATGAGTGCTTTCTGCATAGGATTTATTTGCTTTTCAAAACTACTTAGATGTAGCTATAACTTGGGATAGGGAGTTTAAGTATTTTTCTCAACAGATATTTAAGTCCTGACTTCCTATACATGACATATTGATATTGCGTTGTATGCTCAACAGTAACTTCCTAGGCACAGCTTGAGGCCACCAAAATTACATGCTACAATCTGTAGCAATGACACTTGTAGGGTTTTTTCTTCTCTTTACATTTTACAACGATTAATCACTAGTCATGACCCTAGAAGTTGCTGTATTTTAAAGTTTGTTTACACAGTTGAGAACTATGCAAAATTATGGAATCAATTGTTCCCACATGGAGCTGCCTCCATTTTATACTCAGATCTGAGTCCAGACTCTAAAAGCATCTTCTGGATTAAGAATTTTCTGTTAGGTTTGCATGACTTCAGTCCTGTGGCAGTTAGTAACACCAGAGGTTTTGTGAATAAACAAGTCTCTGAACCTTAAGGTGGTTGTAATCCAGGCATGAATATTAAGGTTTGTACCCAGGCTTCTGTAAAATCTGAGATGGTCTTGTGTGCAATAAGAGCTTCTGTAAAATACATTTGAGATAACTGTGAGGACACAAATTCCTGTGGGGGGAGAAAAAAAAAAAAAAAAAAGCTGTGACTCTGGTAAGGAGTTCTGCTTCAATGGATTGTTTTCACTTCCCAAGACAACTTGCAACAATGACATAAGCTATTTCTGAGGCACTCAAAATATGCCCTTGAAAATCTCGTGTAAAAATATAGCTTTCTGAAGTTAGACTCGCATATCCTCTGTTGGCTTCTTGAAAGAGAAATCAGTTTTGAGGAGGTTTTGAATGTTCTTAATTCCTTCTTAAATCACCTAAATTCTTCCTTAAATCTTCCTTAAATCAAATTTCAAAGTTGTGGTTTAAGGTCTTGCTCCAAAGCTTTGACAATTCTAAAAAAGTTTGTCAGCCACTCCATTTGGAATGGATCATGCCAATTGACAGATTTCTATTACAAGTTTTATGGTAGCTGAAGGAAGCTTCCTCTTTTTTCTTATAGTATCAGGTGATTGCACAAACTAAGACTACACATTTTAAAATCAAAGTTTAAAGTTGTCTGTCCAGAGAAAAGCTATTCTTGATCACAGTGCATGAGAGAAATAAGAACAGAAATAAAAATTTATTATTGTGTTATTTTTTTTTCCTTTTTCTCGTTTGTTTTTTTTTTTTTTTTTCCTTAATGCACTGTTGTCTGCATTAAGCTCAGGAAGTGAAGAATATATTCAATCTTCTCCTATATTTTTTAGTTCAAGTGATTTTAATGAGTTAGGTCCTGCAATTAATTGTGTCAGGTGATACACACAAATAAGTAAATTCTCACAATGAGGGTCATTGCACCTACACTAGTCTGCCTTAACCAGCTCTCTTAAACAGATCAAATTTAGATGCTTAAATTTTCAGTGTAGACAGTGGGAAAGGGACATGCCCAACGGTGTAATTCAGAAGTATCAATTCACCCTTTTTGCTTCCATTATTATCCTTTCTCATGAAAACTGATTTACTGTTGTTTCATAATCAAGTATTCATTGGGTGTGAAATACCTTAAAACATTAGAGTCTGAAGGATTTACCTTAAATGTAGCAGTGTTAGTCATGGGGGAGAAGTATTTATACAGTCCATTGTCCCTCCATAAATATTAAGGGATTCTGTTCTGGTGTTGGTCTTGCTTTGGAATAGAAAGTTTCAGTTGATCCTGAAAAACCTTTTGTGATAAAACTTTTGCAGATAAAAGTGTCTTGACTGTTGATGCATTACTATTTTCCAGCAATGACAGGCTTTAATAAATTCCTGTCTGGGCCTGTGAATACACAGCACTCTGGTAAATTCCTGTGTTAAGGTCCCATTACAGTAATTTTCCCTGGGAGTAGATCATATTTACATCAGCTCAGAATTAATGAGATACATGTGCTTTCTAGATTCAGAAAATAATACTAATGATACTGTTTTATAATAAACACCCAAAATGGAAACAGTGCTCTGTTATAAGAAAAAAAAAAAGAAAAGCCAAGTCATTTTGCTGACCTATTTCCATATGAAGCAACAACTGTACTGTTGCTTTCGGAGAACTGCACCTGGTCTGACCTCAGTAGGATTGTGCATGTACAGATGGCTACCCACATAAAGTCAGTTGAAGGTGCAGAGTCCCTAGTGCTCTAAACACCTCTGAGCACCTTGTGAAAGATCAACACCAGGGCTTCAGATAGGGAGAATATTTTGAGTTGTCCTGGTAGAAACAAAAGAAGACCATACTGTATCTGGCAGAAAAGATATAAAAAAAGTGTCATTATTTATAATTTGGGTTATGGATGTGTCTGCAGTATTGTTGACATTCTGTGATGAATTGTGTACCCACACAGTAACACTGCTTGTTTGAGTAGGGTACGACCACCAGAGAGAAATTAAATTTGAGGTGCATTGTCAGTTATCATGGCAGTCTGTTGGCAAAGTAATTAACAATCAAGCACAACTCCCGAGGACAATAAATGTCTTAACTGTCTTCATAAAAATCCTTAGAACTAGTCATTTGTTGCCATTAATTAATGGCAAGATGAAACATCAGCTTCTAAAGTTATTAAGAACAGGGGTTCTTTTAATCACAGGATATCATGGCTGTTTACTGCAGAATCTGGACTTAAAAACAGTGTCTCAAATAATCTTTGTGTTTCTGTTATGGTCTGTGTGACAACAGAATAATCAAAAGCACAGAGCTTCAGTAACATTTTAAGTTTTCCTGCTTATTTTAAGCCACCCCAAAGCAGCATAGTGGTGAAACCTGAAGCCATGGCTTCTGTATAAATAAATACACCAGTTCGGGAAGCAGAGAAGAAAAATAGCCTCTGCACATTATGAATAAAGTATGAAGTGGGTGACCAGCTGCTGCAGATCTCATTGCAGGTGCTTAGCAAACACACTGTGAAAAACAGAAACCTCGGATCTTGCCTGCAGAAATGGTGAAGTGTTTTTCAGCAAAACTGAAACCCAATGTTGCACTTTGTTTCATAAAAGGATGCTTCTTTCAAAATGCAAAACTTTTGACTGTGTAACGGCTTGAGAAATCCTGAAGTCCTTTTTTATAAAAAACAAAGAAATTTTTTAAGAAATTTAAAGTTGTAGGCATTTTTTTCCTGTAGAGTGTTTGGAGTCTCCTTGCAGTTTGCAGAAGCTTTGACTGCTTCTGTTCTGCTCAGGTTGATAATTAGATATAGTTCTTCATCTATGTGCCTATCTCTCATCCAAGGACTGAGATACCCTGGTATTCAGGGAGATGTTAAATAGAGACATGTCTTTTCATCTTTGTCAGTACTGGAGCCTTTATCATCCTTGTACATAAGTCCAATTAATTTTACAGTTTTGAAAAGGACTGTGGAGAACTGGCCCTGGCCAAAGAACTAGTTTCTGTAAGATACCTATCTCACCAAGTACTGCTTGTGGTGTGTGTTACTCCAATAAAGATCCCAGGCACTTGTGTGTTTTCCCTCTGGTTTGCCCATATTCCTGGTATTATCTTCTCAGGACAGAGTAATACAGTGTCTCAGGACAGCACTGAAGATATTAGTAGGTTGAGAATGGATAGCTTTTTCTCATCCTGCCTTGAAACTTGCTTTTGACAACATAGAGTTCTTGGGTTCAAAAAAACTGGACTTCTTTTTTTACTAGTTTCTCTTTGGGTTTATAAAGGAGAGTCATGGAAATTATATAGTACTGTTATATACAGGCTGATTTCTCCTGAGGCTGTTGAACACAGAATATCTGATCATGAAGGGAAGACAGTATCCTTCTCTGATGTTATGTTAGTTACCAAAGAGGTATCAGCATTTCCCTTTCACAAGCCAGGAATGGTAAGAGTCTAAGTCACAAGTTTTATATCAAGACAACTTCAGTGTCCTGAACTTCCTGATAAATAAACATTTCCCAAGAATGTAGGTGACCTTCTGGTCACTGCACATATACAAGTTGGTTGAGAAGGTTTCCCAAGAACATAAGATAAGTGCCTGCAGTGTTCTGTGTGCAGTTCTGCTCTACATAATGAAGCTCTGGGCATAATTAAAGAACTGTAATACCACAAGGAGCATTGTGATGGGATACTTGGTACTTTTTATGGACAGTTTCTACATCAAGTTTCTCTTTGCAGCCATACAGCTGCACAGGTTTTAAGGAACTTGTTCATTTTCATCCATTATTTAATTTCTTTTTGAAGAGTTTTAGCTTCTGCTCTGCTTCTTTGGTGTAGCACAGCATGTAGAAAAGCTGAGAATCCCAAGAAGAAAGAAGAGGCTTTTTGGAAACTGAAGTCTCAGTGGTCAAAGTTACACAGTGATAGCCCTTAACACTGTTTCTTGTGATGAGAGTGCTTTGGGTGCATGTGAAGCCAGGATGTAGTTTTAATTTTATTTCTTGTTTGAGCATCCGGAGATGACTTCAGTTCTACAACCCACACAAAGCCTTTCTGTGTCCTCAGAGTACAAAGTGTCTCAGAGGCACAAAAAGATGGAACAGGAGTCAAAATAAAATGCTCAATTAAAATAGGAAAAAAAAGCACTACTGAAACTTTATGAAAGCCTTAGTTCTGCAGACCTGTTTATAACATACTGACTGTCACCTTCCTACTGAACTCATTCCATTGTTTTCAATATTAGAATTAGAGCATTTTATACCCTTATCAGTCTCAGTTACAAGTGTAGGTAGTTACAACTCTAAAGATAGGGAGTAGTTAGTTCTAATAGTTAGAAAATATTTTTTTTAAAAAAAAAATAGTGTTCCCATTAATAGGTTGATCATTTAGGTATTCTTAGGTTCTCACAGTGGGAGATTTTAGGACAGCGAGATTAGAGAGAGATTATAGCTGGTAAAATCTGTGGATGAATAAAGACTCTGAAAAGTTAAATGCAAAGTACTCAGAGACTCGGGTACAACAAGATGACAATCATGTATAATCTTGCCTCACTTACCAAAGTTTGTTCTTACTCAAATGCAAATATATGTAGACAATGAAGAAATGTAAACTATACTTGCTAAAGAGGTACTGTAATGCCTTGGGAATAAATCTCGACATCACAAACAGCTCTACAGTAAAGTAAGGATAATGATGTGACAGGAAAGTCTAATGCATAATGGTAGTCAGCCTATAAGTCTAAAGTCTTGGAGTTTTACCCCTAAAGAATATTAATATAGTTACAAAGTATTTCAATAAAAGCATTTTGCTAATGGGCCTTAGTCTGATACTCAGCCACCTCCAAAAGAATAGGAGGAATGACAACTGGAGAAAATACCAAAACCCCCTGAATGCAATGTTTTAAAGATATGGCTAGAAGAAGAATGACTTGTAAATTTCATCACTGCATGTTGCAAACTAGTGCATGCTGTGTAGAATTCCAATGTTGCAGTTTTTACAATGCTGGAAAATTTGGGAAGATTACAGAGATAGCTACAAGTTAATTTCTAGATGAGGGAGAAAAATGCCTTGACATGAGATTAAAAAGATTTAGGTCTTTAAAATTGTCTAGAAGAAATATTAGTTAAGTTCAGTGGTATCAATACCTTATGGTTAGAAAACATTGTTTATAAAAAGTCTTTTGAACTAGTAAGCAAAGGTGGAAATAAAAGTAGAACTTGAAGCCTACTGAAATTAGAAAACAATAAGTTTAACAGTGAGTGAACTTAGTCAAAAAAACTGTGTAGTGGTACATTCTTTATCTTGTCTTCAAAACATAGGGACAACTTTCTGGAAGACAAGTTTTAGCCAAAATGATATTTTAATAGATCTGTATCTGATGGGCTCAGTGTAGAGCGATTATTTTAAATGTGATATCTTGTAAAATACAGGACAAGAAAAAGAAGATGTCATCATTGAATTGAAGGGATGTAAAGAATTTCATAGAATCATAGACTGGTAACGGTTGAAAGGACCTCTGGAGGTCATCAAGTCCAATACCCCTGCCAATGTAGGGTCACGCAAGGCAGGCCACACAGGCACAGATCCAGGCAGGTCTTGAAAGTCTCCAGAGAAGGAGACTCCACAACCTCCCTGGGCAGCCTGTTGCAGGGCTAGGTCACTCTCACAGTGAAGATGTTTTTTCTCATGTTGAGGTGGAACTTCCTGTGTTTCACTTTGCTACCATTAGTTCTTGTCCTATCAGAAGGCACAAATGAAAAGAGACTGGCCCCTTTTACTTGACACCCACCCTTCAGATAGCTGTAAACATTGATAAGATCTCCTCTCAGTCTTCTCCAGGGTTCTCAGTCTTTCCTTGTGAAAGAGATGTTCCTGTCCCTTCATCATCTTCATAACCCTCCATTGGACTCTCTCTAGTATTTCCCTGTCCCTCTTGAACTGGGGAGACCAGAGCTGGACACAGTACTCCAGATGTGGTCTCACTAGGGCAGAGTAGAGGGGGAGGAGAACCTCCTGCAGCCTGCTGGTCACACTGCTCTTAATGCACCCCAGGATACCATTGGCCTTCCTGGCCACAAGGGCACATTGCTGTCCCATGGATAACTTATTGTCCAACAGGACTCCAAGGTCCCTCTCCACGGGGCTGCTTTCCAGCAGATCAGCCTCTAACCTGCATTGGTGCATGGTGTTATTCCTCACCAGGTGCAGGACTCGACACTTATCTGTGTTGAACTTCATTAGGTTTGCCTTTGCCCAGCTCTCCAGTCTGTCCAGACCTTGCTGGATGTCAGGACAGCCTTCCAGTGTTATCAGCCACTCCTCCCAGTTTAGTATCATCAGCAAAGTTGTTTATTACATCCCTATGTGTACAGTAGGAACAGTTGTACTAGTACTTCATTATGCCATAAGTTTAGCATACTTCTTCAAGATGGACCTCAAGCCATGGAAATTCCACAATTTGAAAAGGCAAAACAAATATTGATGGCCTTTAAACACATTATTTCCTGCCTTCTCCACCACAGAAATGAAGAAAAAAAAAATCCCTTTCTTCTTTGACAGAAACTTAGGTATTGATTTTGTTCTCCCTCAGTCTTATCCCATTTCCCTAAAATAACCCCATTTGTTCAATATCTCCAGGAATTCCTGTTTTCTGGACCTCTAATCATTCTTACTTTTCTCCAATGGGCTTTTTCCATCTGGCACACACTAACCTTGCTGTAGACTCCTAACTACTAAATGAAAGGATTATTTCACTTGACTCCTGGTGTATACTTTTGAATAAAATGATAAAAAGGTATGTGAATTAAAAGATATGTGATACCAAAAGACTTTAATCCTTGCATATCTTACATTTTAAGGATCTGTTTTTTCAAGGTGAATATTCCTTAAAAAAAACTCAAGAAATTCACCTGTGTAATCAGCAGTGTTGGGACTTTTAGTACTTTGCTGTTTGAGTAATGGAGGAACTTGACAGTTTTCAAATGCACTCTTTTTGGCACTTATGTTGACAAGTTGCTCCAAACATCCACAAAGTCAAATTTATGTAGAAATTTTTGAGTTCTTTGTGAGTAAGCAGAAAAACTGTCCAGGTTTGTAATTTTGCTTTGATTTACGTGAGATTCCCCTTCTTCTGTCTATCCCAAGGACAGAATTTTCAGACTCCTAAGCAACTAAAGAAAGCTACTTCATTAGTTTTTGTAACTTTTTGTCTTGATATTAAGCATTGCTAAATATTTTCTGTTCTGTTTTTTAAGCCTTTTTTTTTTTTTTTCAAACATGGTAAAGCTTCTTTTTTTTTGACAGGATTTTAATCTTCACTACATAAGTGTGAAATTAAGAAAATCTCCAGATGACAAAGGAGTTCTTTTTGGTTGTAATTGGTTTTAACTGAACGACGAATTTGATTTTTCCTTCTGCTCTCATTTTCCTTTGATTTTGTTGGGCTTCCCTCCATACAGCTACTGCTGGGTAGCTTTTAATCCAGTTATGATATATGAAAAAAAATTCTAGGTTTAACGTCATGGAATCCAAACAGTGATTTAGTTTGGTAGTGATGAATAACATATCTCAAAATGAGCTCTCAAATCAATGGTCACTACAGTTTGGTTGTGGCTTGTACATGGAGCATGAATTCAGTGCAGCACGTATGTACACCAGCCCACTCATGTAATTATGTCTTCTGTGCGCCATGCACTGAATCATCATGTTTTTAAGGCTGCACCTGTTTGTTGAGGGTACAGCTTCTGTGTAGCTTCTCAAACTGCAATTTTTCTAGTATAGGGTTACTGGAAATTAAGTTGAGCCTTTTACAACTTAAGTTACAAACATATTTGAAGATGTACATCTCTTTATCAATGCCAAAATATCTTTTAATATTTCATTCCTTCCCTAGAAACTCTGTCTCTGCATATGGAAAGCTCCAGAAAGACTCCATCAGTGCACATTTGAAACTCTGCAGCTGGTCTTCTCAAGGAAATTGTAGAATTAAATTGTATAATTAATTTAGTTCTAAAGCACAACAGCTTATATACTTGATGGACTGATGGTTTTATGTCTTGTTCATGTCTTGACAAAGACATTTTCAAGGCCTCTGTAAGGTGTATATTATTCTAGGCAGATAATCTCCACTCTGGTAAGATAAGGCAACAAATATGTCTAAGAAGCAAGTTCCATAAAATATATTTGCTCTGGGGTGTGCATAGTACTGGCATTTTATCCTAAAACTTCATGTAAACAGTGATATTCTTTCCTCAGCTGTTTGCTTGATACATTCAGTCTGTTCTACTTTTTTTCAGATATTCAAACTGAAGGTGTGAAACAGACAGCACCATCCTCAGCAGCACTTTCCCGACCTGTGCCACCACCGCACTGTGCTAAACAGCTGCCACCTCCCCCACCAGTCTCTCATCCATCTCTGCAGTCCCTGGAAGCTCCCATTCTGCCTCCCAGAAAGATCAAAATCAGAACTGAGGCAGTGTAAGTGAATATAAACCCCAAGGTCTTTATTTTTCTCACCTTTTTCTGACTTTATTCATGTGGTGGCATATTAAGGCTGCAGGCGTCCCAGATTTCTGGGAGAGTGAGGTCCCACTCCATTTTCCTTGTCCTACCCTGTCACTGGCCTGTTTGGAATTAGTTCTTATTAGCTTGAACCCTCAATCTATTCAGTTATTTCCCTAAATTGCCTTCTGCACTGTTGGTAGGGGGAAGGGGGAAGGGAACAGGTGCCCCACTGGGCTTTTTACTCCAGAATTTCAAAGACTTCATACACTGGTAGAAAATCTATTATATCAATAAGAGAAGCTTTCCCCTGCATTTTTTTGGGGGAAGAGGGATAGGAGTATCAGATCTACCAGTCAATACCTCAGGAAGCAGCTTTGCAAGACAGAGGTACTGAGCTCAGCGCTGGTTGTGAAACTGCATCAGGAAACATGTCTGACCTGTTGTGGTAACACTGAGAAGACTCCTTCGCATATAGGGCTCTCTTCTTTATCGTTCGAGGAGCTGCACACAACAGGGCATCTCCCAGTGACAAAGAATTAAAAAGCAGTTCGGTCTGGTGCCAAAACTGAGCCTGAATATGAACTGCTCCCTGGTCAGCGGTTACTGCAAGTAGCAGCAAACGGCAGACAGGGGAAATTCATTAGGCGTCAGAAAGGTGCGTGGCAGTACGCACACCGTATTTCGGCACGGGCGGTGTAACAGCATCGTCCCAGCGCTGCTGCCGCGGCTGCTGCTGCCCTGCTGGGGGCTGTGAGAGCCGCCCGCTCAGCCCCGCCGGGTCGGCCGGGGCAGCTGCCCTCACGCCCCCTCTCGCGGCCGGAGCTCTCCTGAATACCCTCCTTGAGAACGCCTGAGAGCTGTGTGTCCTCCACGCTATCAGGGACCTGCGAAATTTAACTCCTGGTTGTCCTTCTGATCTCCTGTTCTTGCGTGTCCTCTCAACTCTGCCCTCTGCTGAAAATGTGTGACTGGTGGCTGACACCTTCTCTCTCACACCATCTCTGGGCTTTCTCCACCAAGCCAGTTTTAAAACATCACATTCTGCTTTCAAGTCCTTTTTTTTTCATTACATTTCTTTGATGATGACTGTTAGCCCTAGTTTTCTTACAACTCTTAGAAGGCATTACAATGTTAAAAGTCCCCGATGTTATTGTTATGTATCAATTTCTTGCTTCTCTCAGTTTGAAAACACTTTTAACTTTATCATCTTCATAGAATAATAGAAACATTGAATGGCTTGAGTTGGAAGGTAACTTAAAGATCTTCTCGTTCTAACCCCTTGCCATGTGCACGGACACCTACCACTTGACCAGGTTGTTCAAAGCCTCCTGCAGCCTGGTCTTAAACACTTCCAGGGATGAAGCATCCACAACTTCTCTGAGCAGCCCATTTCAGTGTCTCCCCACCTTCATAGTAAAGAACTTCTTCCTAATGTCTAATCTAAATCTACCCTGCTCTAGTTTAAAACCACTGCCCCTTGTTCGATCACCACATGCCCTTAACAAAAAGGTCCCTCTCCAGCTTTCCTGTAGGCCTCCTTTAGGTACTGGAAGGCTGCTACAGGGTCTCCCCAGAGCCTTCTCTTCTCCAGGCTGAATAGAAACAACTCTCTCAGCTGGTCCTCACAGCTCAGGTGTTGTAGTCATCTGATCATCTGTGTGGCCCTCCTTTGGAGCCTCTCCAACAGATCGATGTTCTGCTTGTGTTGGGGACTCCAGAGCCGGACATAGTACTGCAGCTGGGGTCTCTACTCCAGGTGGGGTCTCGCAAGGGCAGAGCAGAGGGGCAGAATCATCTCCCTTGGACTGATGGCCATGCATACAGGATACAGTTGGCATCAGAGACCCTTTACCTAGCCTAACTACCACTGTTGCTTAGACTTCTAGGACTAGAAGTCAAGAAGCAAGTCTTAGAGCTATATTTAACACTGAGCAAAGTCTGGCATTCTGCTTGTGCATTGTGTATGGATCCTGCACCTGCAAAGATAGTTAAAAAGCCCAACAGCTTCTTTCCATTCAGTCCGTCCATCTGCCTATTGTATTTTTCACACCACACTCACGTCTGTGATACCTGAGCACCTTTCAGTCATTTTCTTCTTTTATAATCAGGATCAAGGTGTCCCCATATAGAACAGCAAGTCACAGTCAGAAAGAACAATTTAGGGAATCTTGTGGGTACTTAAGCAGCATATGTGGCTTAACATACAGACATTGTATAAAACAGTTGATAAAAGCATATGAACAGTGGTGAATAAAAATGCAATCATAAAACCATCATTATAGGTTTCACATATCCACTTTTTCATATTTACAGAACTATAGACAATGAAGAAAGTTACGATGATGTTGAATTTTTCTCACAGGGTAAGATGCTTACTTTTTAATTAATGTCAACTATAAGAAGCTTTAAGCATATTGTATTTATAAGATAAGCAAAAGCATATTGTATTCATAAGTGCTTTATGTAACTAATTTTACTGGTTCTGCAGTTTTATGGGTGAAGACAGGTGTCTCATAACACTAGCTGTTCTATAATTAATATGTCAGACTCTGAGGAACTGCTTTAAATATCCCCCCCTTTTTTTGGTTAGAAATATCATGAGACCATGAATTACCAGATTTTCAAATCTGAAACAATATGAATGCTGCTCTTTCAGAGTTAAAGTTGCGTACTCTGGTGAAGGAGGCATTGTTTTATACTTGATTAAAAAATAAATAAATAAATTGCTGTGCTTTTAATGTCTCTTTGTGGTCTGCCTTCAATAATAGGCAGTGACTCTCTGTGTTGTACCAGGAGCAGCCTGAGAAGCAGATTCTGACACAAAGAATTTCAATCTGCCTTCTGATCTCTCCTTGAAAGGACTTAAGCACAGTAAACCAGACACAGTAAGCATTGTTTAGTGTGGTAGTTATCCCTGCCATACAGCATAGCTACCTGCAGAGCAAGGAGTTCATAGAGATTCACAGAGGTTCTTGTCCTGCAGCCCAGGGTAGAAGCTGGCTTAGCAAAAGAGCCCTTGGCCTCCTTCTTCAGCTGTTGCTCTTTGTTCTGTCTGGATTTTTAAAGTTTTTAACAATTACTTTCTTGTATAAATAGGCATTTTCATAAACAAATAACAAATGTAAGTTCATCGATATCACTAAAGAATCTTTAAAATGAATCTTCCACTTTTAAAAATACATGGTAAAACATTCTATTTTGTAGATATTTCCAGTTTACAGAATAGAATCATAGAATCATAGAATTCTTTAGGGTTGGAAAGGACCTCTAGGATTATCCAGTCCAACCTTCATCCTAACATCTATATATCCATTAGACCATAGCCTCAAGTGCTACATCCACTGATTTTTTAAACACCTCCAGGGATAATGACTCCACCACCTCCCTGGGCAGCCTGTTCCAGTGCCAACCACTCTCTCAGTGAAGAATTTCTTCCTAATATCCAATCTAAACCTCCCCTGACACAACTTGAGGCCATTTCCTCTCCTTTTATCATTAGTAATTTGGGAGAAGAGACCGACACCTCACTACAGCCTCCTTTTAGGTAGCTGTAGAGAGCAGTAAGGTCTCCTCTCAGTCTCCTCTTCTCTAGACTAAACAACCCCAGTTGCCCCAGCCTCTCCTCATAAGGTATGCTTTACAGACCCCTCACCAGCTTCACTGACCTTCTCTGGACCTGCTCCAGCATCCCAATATCCTTCTTGTACTGTGGTTCCCAAAACTGGACACAGTACTCAAGGTGTGGTCTCACAAGTGATGAGTACAGGGGCACAATCACCTCCCTGCTCCTGCTGGTCACACCATTTCAGATGCAGGCCAGGATGCCATTGGCCTTCTTGGCCACCTGGGCACACTGATGGCTCATGTTCAGCTCTCTGCCCACGACCACCCACACTACAATACTACAAAAGTAACCTGGAAAAACTGATTCTTTGCATCCATACACTCATTAAAAGCAAGGAGCCTGCACATATTTTCAGTTAATTTCACTGATATTATTAGCAGTTTGTAAACATTAGAATGAATTGTTTTCTGTACAGAAAAAAAATAATTACTCTGTTTTTATTTGTTGTCATATAGATCATGGAAATACAGAACGGGTAAGTGTCATCCTCCATAATAAACCTATCCTTTTAAGCACAAAGATAGAAATTTAGTAAAATTTCTTCAATGCATTAGAAAATTAATTGCAGAATGATTTCAGTATATTGACAATAAATTATAGAAGCACTTGCTTATTGTGAAGGACAGAAATAAAACTGGGCAAGCAGAGAAAACTGGAACTAATTATCAAAGCTGGCTAGACACCAAAAGTTGCTTTAAAAAAAGCCAACCCATCCTTTCTATTTCCACTGAAATTTCATTTCACTGAAACTTTACAGAAATGAGGGCTTTGTCCTATTTCAGTAATAAAATACTTGTTTCAGTTAAGCACCAGTTTGTATCGGTGTCTTTAAGTGCGTGTATTTAAGTGCCAATTGGTGCCTGTATTAGGACTAAACCAGTCCCTGGGACCCTAAGCAGAGTCCAATTTACATCCCTAGCATTCCAGTTTAACTGCTTCTAACTCTGCTATCTTTATCATGCAAGTGCAATCAACACAAATAAAAGCTTTCAAGGACTATCATTGCAATTAAAATATCCACTTTAGATTAATCAATGTCCTAGTGTGATTGTAACAATCTGGGACTTTATAGTCATGGTGGTGTAAACACAAAGTCAGAAAAAGAGAATAGTGGGTTTGAATAATGTAGTCACTTGGTTTGGGAAGATTAAATTAATTTGTATTTAGATTTTGCTGTAAATGTTTTTGTATAGTTTGTATGAAGCTTACAGCAGGTCCAGTTTCATCATATCTTTCCAAACCTATCCAGGCTATTGAAAACTAAATTTTTCTTACAGGGCCAGGAAAGTGATGTAGAGATGTATGAAGACATAAATGACATCAGGTAATAATGTTAAACTCTATAATCTATTGTATCTTTACTACTAAAAGCTTGCTAATGCAGATACAGCAGGCACACTCCACTGTCATCCCTGCTAGCTGTTACTGTGTTTGTTCATTTCACCTAGAGAAACTCAGGTTGTTCACAGATTCTTTCCTACTTAGATCTGCTATGCCCTGGGCTGGAAAAACTCCTGCAATAAAGTCATGCAGCTACTGTAACAGAGGTAACAAAAAGCTAGCTGGCTTCTGATCTATGAAAGCATCACTGAATCACTGCTTGGAATTACTGCCTAGGAGGAAAAATAAACTTACTCCCTCACTACTGTGGTCCCAGATAGATGTTTTGTTGAGGTGTTTGTGTTTAGGTTTTTTTTGCTTTCTAGATAAATGAACTTGGAACTCCTAAGAGACGCTGAATCCACAGTTCTCATGGCCTGAATCCTCTAGCATAGCTACAGAGCCAGCATATGAGCTCTGCTCATTCTTCTGCTATGTAGCCCTTTACTTTGAGGAGTCTGTTACTCTGCTAATGTCTAAATGTATGGGATTCACTCCATGACATTAGCCAAAGCTCTAATTCCCTTGGAATAAGTAACAGTCTAAAATTCCTACCAAAAACCAAACAAACCAACCAACCAAACAAACAAAAAGAAACAAACCACCACACCAACCAAACCACATTGTTTCAGATGTAGAAGGACTAAGTGATACTCATTCAGTCTTTTTTTTTAATATAACGAGCATATTAGCTTAGCAAAATTACCAAAAAAGGAAGAGGAAGGAATCTCACTCAATCAGTACCATAGGGTTTATAAAACGTAGCTCTTCCAGTCATACTGTTGGCAGCAAATGGCAGAGCTGTAACTAGAGTCCTAATTACATCCCAGGGCTCAGGTCTCGATACCATCCAGTACACATGGCACAGCAGGTAATGTACCCTGGCATAATAGACACATCTATGATACAATGCAGAAGACTGACTGTCATTTGTGTAAACTGCTGGAATAGGTTGCAGCTAGGTTTAAAACCACCATTCAGTGGTAATTCAGGCTTCACTTCAGACTGCATCAACCACTGATAGCCTGGATAAATATTTAACAGCTGCAGTCAGTGCCACAACACCTAGACTGCTACCAGTTTCCAAGCTTGCTTGCCAAGATTAGCTCAGGCATGTTTCGACATAAATGTGCAGAGCCAGTCTCCTACTTACAGATAATCTTTTCTGACATACTGTTCTCTTGAGAACAGACACTTTAAATCATATATGTAATATAAAAGAAAGGGTTGCTTACTCTATCTGTTGAATCCACACCATGGTTTAAAATCAGTAACTTTGATTTCACTGTGAGAAGTTTTTTCTATCACATGTAGTTCTTTTTTAACTTTGGTTAAGAAAGCTCTAGTGAGATTTGCTTCACTGCTACATTCAGTCCGGGCAATGTAATTTCAGATCATCAGAGGGAAAAGAGAAGAAGGGGAACAAGGAAAAAAAGAGAAGATTAGACCAAGAGAAGAAAGAACAAAAGGAGAAAGAAAAGAAAGAGCAGGAAATAAGGAAGAAGTTCAAAGTAAGTTTTTCATTTTGTCATCTGGCGAAAGATATGTAAGAAGCATTATCTAGTATTGTCAAGTTCAAAATACACTTTTCAGCTGGCTACAAAGGTATATATTATGGTAGGAGGTTCAAGCACCTGATAAATTCTGAATAATGGTTAAAGACACCCTTTTACATTTGGCATATGCTTGCTTTCAGGCTCTGTATTGGGGGAAAAGACCTTTTTTCAGTGCTTATATAGCAGCTGCTAAATTCTCTTCTCATGTTCATTGTATGCAAAAAAACCCTTAAAAACATTTCCATTTGCTTTTCAGTTTCAAAAGCATTTATTCCACTAGAATAGAATCAAAAGTCCTTATAAGAAGTGGGGATTGGATCCCATATACTTAGAATTACACAATCACACACAGAATTGTCATGATTAGAAAAAACCTCTAAGATCATCATATACAACCAGCATCAAAAAGAAACACAGAACATTATATGGTAGATTTACTTATGCTAATGATTCATTATATATGAGTAGTTCTGTGGGAGCTACATGGAGCTGCATGCTGGAACTAAATACGTGTCTGTTTCGTGCACCTTTGAAAGCCTCCCATAGATTGGCCTGTTGGTTTCACTGTTTGTATTTCCATGATTTTGCCAGTCACTCCTTCAACTGTCCTACTGCTATGCTGCTGCCTTCTTTTCATTGCTAATTATCAATTTAAACTGGATAATTTGGGAAAAGAGGGATGATTTTCTATTTATTTGCCTAGCTATTTTAAATGTCAGTGAAACAAATAATCATCATTACACTATTTCCTCTCTTGTCTGAATCTTTGGGAAAGAACTTCATTTTTCCAGGTCTGTGATTTCTTTTGTTGCCTCTTCTCTGCAGTTGACAGAACCCATCAAAGTCCTTCACCAGGCACGAGCTTGTGCTGACCACAAGGGAGGGAAGAATGAGCTGACTGTCAGAGAGGGGGATGAGATTGAAATTATTCGCCTCACAGACAACCCCGAAGGAAAGTGGCTAGGCAGGCTAAAAGGATGTTGTGAGTTCGATTTTTTTCACTGTGCTTCTAAATGTTTTCACTGTATCACAGAAAACATGTAATCATTACAGAAAGGAGTATCCTTACCCAGGCTGAGTCACTGGCCCACCAAAATAAATAATTGCCACAATTCACCCTCCTGTCCTTAGCTGGCATGCAAGGCTTCGTTCATAGCAGGAAGTTATTGTACAATATAATGTAACATCTAGAGACAGTAGAATAAGTTATGAAAAATGTATCAGGACCTTCATGGACCTATTAAGAGGTAATTCCATGTCAGCCTTCTAATGCCATCAGAACTTGTCTCTATGCAAGTAAGAATCACATTTAATCTTATCTTTGTATTAAAAATAACATGAGTCTTCCTAAAATAGAAGCAGAGAAAATAAGTCCCATTTTAAGTGTTGGTCTTGTTCTTATTCCTATGAAAATATTCTAACTGATTTCTAGATTTTATTTTATATTAAACCCAAGACTTTTCTCTAACTGTATAGATATAACCAGTGAATCTGTTGAAGAGAAGGCTCACAGGGGGAATCTTATGACTGTTCATAAATCATAAAATCATGTAATATTAGGGGTTGGAAGGGACCTCTGGAAGTCATTGTGTCCAACACCCCTGCCAATGCAGGGTCACCCAGGGCAGGCCACACAGGAACAGATCCAGAGGAGGAGACTTCACAACCTCCCTGGGCAGCCTGTTGCATGGCTCGGTCACTCTCACAATGAAGAAGTTTTTCCTCATGTTGAGGTGGAACTTCCTGTTTTTCACCTTGCTACCATTAGCTCTCATCCTATCACAGGGAACAATAGAAAAGAGACTGGCCCCTTCTGCTTGACACCCCCCCTTCAGATATTTACAGACATTAATAAGATCTCCTCTCAAACTTCTCAAGGCTAAACAGCCCCAGTTCTCTCCGGCTTTCTTCATGAGAGAGATGTTCCAGTTCCTTTATCATCCTTGTAGCTTTCCATTGGACTCTCTCCAGTATATCTCCAAATATCTGATGGGAGGGTATAAAGAAGAAGAAGATGGAGTCAGGCTCTTTCCAGTGGTACCCAGTGACAGTGAAAGAGGCAATAGGCACAGAATCAAACACATGAAATTCTGTCTGAAAATCAGGAAACATGTCTTTTCCTGTGAGGTTGACCAAGTAAGAGAGCAGATTCCCCAGAGAGGTGGTGGACTCTCCATCCATGGACCTCTTAAAAATCCAACAGGACATGGTCCTAGGCAACCTGGTCTAGCAAATCCTGCTTAGGCAGGGTGATTGACCAAGATAATCTCAAGAGGTAAATACCAAAATCAGATTTTCTGTGATACATTGGAGTTTCACAAATATGTCTTTTTTTATAAAACTTTTTGTACATAGGAAACCAAACCTTGATGAGGGCTGGGAGATGGGTGTTTTCTCAAACATGTGTGAATAATTAACTAATTTACCTTTAATTAGTTTACTTTTCATAAACTGTTTCTTGCCTCAGCAAATAGGCAAGCCGTACAAGACTTCTCACTGACAAGTGTTAACGGTACAGCCATTTCACTAATGCTTTGGCCTTCAGTGTTCACAGGCCAGTAATGATATGTGAAGAAGACCAAACAGCAAAGGAAAATCAGTTCTTATTGTTTAAATAAAATTTTATTTTTTTT
>JANHFX010003925.1:28785-43392 GCA_027560015.1 Chloroceryle amazona
CACCTCTCTGGGCAACCTGTTCCAGTGTCTCACCACCCTCATGGTGAAGAAATTCTTTCTAATGTCTGACCTGAATCAACCTCTCTCTATTTTTAATCCATTCCCTGTAGTCCTATCACTGCATGGCAGCCTAAATATAGTGGTTCCATGGTCAGCTAAGAAACAGTGCTTGTCCTGTGATTCCTGAAGTGTGCACAGAAAATTCCTCTGCTGTGTCTGAGAAGTAAATAGACGGGAAGTTAACTTGCCAACAGCTGAGGAGGGTTACGGGGAAGATCTGAGACACATCTTGGACTTTTATTTGTGTAGACAGATGAAAACTCATGATGAGGCTGCTTGGAAGGAGTAATTTCTCTGAAAGTCTTCAAAGTTCATACAAAGAATTCAACCACCAATTCTGAACTTTCTGTTACACTCATCCATTTACCATGCACTTTAAAAATCTTTCTGCCTAATTACATTTTTTCATTCTTTTAGATGGATACATTAAAACAACCATGGTGGAGATTGATTATGATTCTTTAAGAAAGAAACAACCATCTACCAGACCAGCTCTGAGACAGCTAGGAAGTTACCAAGATGTATATGATGATGTTGGTGAGCAGGAGAGTATTAGCAGGTATGTGTAAGGAATGCATGAAAAGGAACCAATGATTCACCCCTTCAAATGGCCCTTCAAAAGAGAGTACGGCTAATGTGTTTAATCCTGAAAATAAGGCTGCTAATGAGATCCCATGAAGTAGCTATGAGTTATACTTTATAAATTTCATCAGAAGATTCTTTATGGCAGCCCCACATGCATTGCTACATTTCAGATTGTCTACTTCAATGTGCCATATTTTTCTCACCAAATGGATCTGCAATTAGAAAGTGCATCTCTAGCAGCGTATAAAACTTCCTGTCAGGGAAATATCCCAGTGATCTTGTGACAAGAGTCAAGGCTGTCACATGACCCAACATTTTGGTGGGACCTCTGTTATCTCACCTCACATAAAGGTTTGCTTCTCTCTTGTGATGCAACAAATCAGTGCTCATTCTCCATTACAAGTCCTGGTTTACAGAAACGCATATCCCTTGATTTAGAAAAAATATCTACATATAAGTGTAGAGGATTTCAATATGCAGGACAACCATCTTGAAGCACTCAGCCATTACACTTACTTTTACTGCTTCCCAACACCTTAACTTGGAGGCCTGTCTAGAATAAAGGGGCCACAGCTCATTGGCTTCTGGGTGCAGATGATCTTCAGAACATTCCCATGAGCTCCATAAACAGTTCTTGAAAGCATGTTAAAAAAATTTCTTCAAACTGACATTCTTTAAGCAACACAGATAGTTTTGCATCTCAGGTTGCTCAACATAGGTTTTCCTCCCTGCACATCGTTCTCATAGCATCATAGCCTAGCCAGAAGAGCTGCTTTAGTTGTTTAGGTTTTAGGTAATCTCATTAGGTATTTCATTGCAGAAGTGTCTTTGGCCAATCCTTTTCACTATGGCAAGCATTAAAATTAACCATCTCAATGCCTGGAATTCAGAAAATGCATTGAATTCAAAAGCAAACAAGAATACTTACACTGTTGCATACTAAATAACAGTGTAAGGAACTTGGAAAGATGAATGAATGGCTCATATTCATTAAATCCTTTAAGCTGTATTTTGACATTTTTATCTTCTCTAGTGATTAATAGCACTTTTTTTTTGGTTCACAAGCATGAATTGTTGGATGATCTGATATATATCAACATGTTCTGAAACTGTTTTAAGAATGCTATACTAAAAAAGAAGCCTCTTGACCAAATAGTATAATCTCATTTTCAGTAGTTGTTAATATTATAAAATGAATAACCAACCAGGGCTGTTGTATTTCAAGATGTTTACAAATATCTTGTTTAGCTGTATAAATTTAAGTAAGGTTCTGACCTGGAAATAATCTCATCTACTGTGAACCTATCACACTTTTTTCATTTAGAGCTAAAGATGGCATGGATAACTCTTTATCTTATTCTCTTTTCAATCACTGTGAATGATATTTTAAAATACTCTTTTCTGATTTGTAATTCATTAACAAAGAAAAAAAAAAAAAAGTATTTTTTCTGCTTTACCTGAATCTTCTAGAGGTCAGTCTCTCCTCATCTAAGAGATAGTTCACTTATGAATCAGATGACACCTTTTCTTTAGCATAATTGAGAAAACTAAGACGATGCTAAGAAACCACTCTGAGTGTGGCAAAAACAGAGAAAAAAAGAATGAGCATGTTAGTTGTTGCCCATATAGAACATGCAAGCATGTGTCTAAGCTTCCAATGCAGAATTTGCAGTGCTTAGTTGACAATGTAGACAGCTTTCAAAGCCAAAATGTTTAGAAGTAATAACTACAAAAATGATGGGTGATCCTGGTGTTTTATTTTTCCAAAGAATGACTTTTTTTCTCTAAAATATCTCTTGTTTTCATTTCCAGGCAGATCAGTGGTCAAAGTGAAGATATAAGTAAGTTCCACATGTACTTCTGGGGGCAGTTTTTTTCTGTGTACTGCTTACCTTCAAATCCAGAATTCTGCAGATTCCAAATAATGCAGCAATTATCCATAAGCATGCTAAATGTTAGCTAACAGT
The DNA here is from genome assembly GCA_027560015.1 of Chloroceryle amazona. Classification (NCBI taxonomy): domain Eukaryota; kingdom Metazoa; phylum Chordata; class Aves; order Coraciiformes; family Cerylidae; genus Chloroceryle; species Chloroceryle amazona. Next base: position 31,398 of record JANHFX010003925.1, read on the forward strand.
CAACAAACAAGGAAATATAGTGGCCAAATTAACTTTATTTCTATCTATGGGAACATAGGAAGTTTTGTCTTTGGATTAAAAGGATGACAGAAGATGACAAAATTTGATTTTTTTGTGTTTGACAGTAAATCGACCCACAAGGCAGCACAGAAACAATTGGCAAAATATTTACATGAGCAAAAGATTTTGTGCAAGAGAAATCTAGTTCTGAAATATCCAGAAATACTACTAATAAAAGATGAATTTTGCTGACAGAATTGAAGGGAAATTAAGTTTCAGCAATACTCTGCAGTCCTAAAAATTATCACTGCAGCAGTTTCACTGTCAAAAATATATATCCAAATCTAGCTTCCCCTTTGATTGCACATATATTTATATTGAATTCTCTGTTGATTACAAAAACACAGCTTGTCTTATCAGCTTAGAGCTTAAAAACTAGTCATGGCAGAAGCATCCCCTGATGTTGATGAATAAAGCAGCTGAAAGCCAAGTACATATTTTTCAGTAACTGACTACTGCCTAGAATTGGACATAGAATCTAAGCTAACCCTGCACTGAAGGAGGTGTGATCCAAAGGTTAGAACTGGGACCAAATTGGACAGTTTATATTGCACTTGCCTCCTGCTTCTGTGGTTGAACACAAGATGTCACTTGCTGGGAGTATCAGTTTGCCATCTTCAATCATCACTTGAGTCACACACAAAAATTTAAAAGTCATCAGTCATCATAATGACTGAGCCAAAATCAGTCATTTAGAATTTATTTGAAAATGGTGTAAATGTGTTTGCTTTTAGTATTCATTCTCCTGCGATTAGCAATACCACATTTAAATGCTGTGGACACCATCCCAACTGGGATGTCTAAATCACTGTTTTAATAAATAGGCTGTGCTGATTTACAGATTCCATCTACAAGGATATTGTACAAACTGGGCACACATCTGACATACTTATCAGTCCAGAAATGAATTCCCTATTCAGCAGCATTGAATGTAAATGCACTAATTCACTGTTTGATTTGTTAAAGGTATGTTCCCACCTCCTCCTTCAGCTGAAGAAATGCATGATGCGTTTGATGATAAAGGTGCTACAACTAGGTATGATTTTATATTATTTAAATAATTTGCTTTTTTAAAAGTGTGTTCAGTTAACTTTTTAGTATTTTTAAATTAGGCATAGCAGTTTAGCAAGTATTAGGATGATCAACAAGTGGGTATACATCAGGATGGATTCGTGAAATTAAAAAAAAAGTTTTTTTGGTCTTTTGGAGAAGTCTTGCTCCATAATTAATTTAGATATGTCAACAAAAGCATCTACAATCACAAAAATCCCCAAATCCCCAACTAGACAGAATAGTTCTGAAATGAAAAAAACAAAAACAAACAAACAAACAAACAAAACAAACAAACAAAAACAAACAAACAAACAAAAACAAACAAACAAACAAACAAAAAAACCAAAACCAACTAAAATGCTAGCCTGCTGAGTAACAACATGAAAACATTAAACCACTATATTAATATCTATACCTACAAATATCTCTCAATATGTATATATGACCTAACATACATATTCCTAGTTTAGCATTTTAGTGCTTAACATTTATGTAAGTGTCCTCACCATGTGGTCTATACATTACTGGCATTAATGAGAATTATATGCATCAATGGAGAATTTAAACTAGACCTTTTGAAAGGAATGTTGCATTTTACACTGTGATAATTGCATGCATACTCCAAAGGTCTGTATCACAGGATGAAGAAAAAAATTATATGTGGCCTTGGGGAATCTTGAAGAAGCTAAAGATCAAAGATCTCAAAAAGAAAAGTGTACGAGAAAAACCAATCACAGTCAATGTGGCAGAAGATAATGGAGATTTGCTGTAAGAGTGTGCCAGGAAATCACAGTGCACATTAACTATTTCTAATAAAGCGCTGATCATATGCTACTAACATGTTCTTGCAGCAGCCTAATGAATTGTGTATCAAACTGCAGCTCAGGATGATACTTTTCTGCAAAAACAGTGACCTCCTTTCTTTTCACCTGCATAATATAATTATGATCATAACAAGCTGTATTTGTTGCATAAGTCTAGTAAGTAAAATACACCAGGAAAAAAAAAAATTGGTGAAAACCACCAAAATAATTCATAATCTTTGTACCACTCTGGTGATGTAAATTTTCTATGTCCTCACTTAAAATGTACTTTGCTCACCAGTACAATGTAGATAAGATAAACCTGCAAATCTAGTCCCAATAATACAAATTTTAGGAATAATATGCCAAACAGATAAATGCAAATTTTCTTCACTCCATCTCATCTACAGGTTAGATCAGCAACTGTTGTTTTTACCACCATCTTCTCTCATTCAGTTCTGAACCACTTTACTTTAATTCAGTGGTAAAACCACATTTAGTCCATGAGTATTGCTGGCATCAACAGAGCTTCAAAATGTCTGGAGATTACTTTGTGCTGCACAGTTTTTAAAATTATTAAAATGTTACAAAAGACTATTAATATGATATAAATACTTAATAAGAACTTTTTTTTTTTCCCCCAACACGCATCCCTCAAGAACATCGTTTGGAAAAGGTAATTACTAGCCTATTGTTCAGTCACTGTATTGATTTCTGAACCTTTTCTCTATATATATTTCTCTATATCATGATAGTCACAATACTACATTCAAAGAAGGAAACAGGATTTCCCATTGCTTACCCAGTTCCAACAAACAAATTTCAAATACTGTGACTGATTTGGCTACATACACATGGATACATCCACATTGCAAGCTCTCTAGAAAACAATTTAATATATTTTTTAAGAAGTCATGATTTTTCTATGTGAGGTTTCCACTAGTTCATTTTAGTTGACATCATGCACGAACATATACACTTGAAAAGATGCACTTAATGCAAGACTTCAGAAGTAAAAATAGATACTTGTTGCTGTTTTTACTACTTGCAGTGTCTTTGTAAGATAATATGTACTCATAAATATCAGCTCGGCCATGGAATAAAAAGCGAGTTCTTAAAATTTTTGAGATTGTTGCCTTAACTGAGCTGTAAACCTGTTATCTCCTACTATGACTTTTCTAACCATTGATTTGATTAGTAGAACGATTATGTTCTCTCTACAAATATGCAGAATGTGATTCAAAGTATATTCTTGGGTAAGAATTCTTTTCACTGCTTTGGCATTGCAAGTTGGCCTAAAAACTAACATACTTGTGATTCATATCCACTTCTAAGCAACACTCCATTGATCAGAGTGCTATAGAAGTGTCTGAGTGTATATTAAAATCAAACTCTAAAAATATTTTTTGATAAAACACAGTGGGAAATGGACTAATTAAAATGAAGATTAAAGGCTATTGCATTAGCCAACATGTGCTAAAACTTTCTTCAGCTTAAGAAGATTAAAATATCAGTGAATACCTATTATTATTAACAAAGAGTCTTATTCTTAAAAGGTAGGCTGGTGGTTGTTTTGCAGAGTAGATTGTGCCAACCAGAGAACACACAGTTACTATAGAGACTAAATGGCTACAGTAACTGCCATAATTGTCAATTTAGCTACACTTCCATAGATTGTAACACAACATATTCACTATTCAAGGATCTCATAATAATTTTCCATTCTTTTAAACACTGTCATTTCAGTTTGTAGAGATGATGTTTATGATGACATAGATTCTTCAGAGTTCTCTCTTCCACGGCCTAAACTCAAGTAAGTGAAAAAGGGCATTATTCCTGTGATTAGAAATCTGTAATACACTGTAAAACATTTTCAAAGTATTTACTAGAGGCAGATCGCTACTAATATATGCTTCATTTGATGGTGACAGGTTTTGTAGTTGTAGTTCTCATAACCCTGTTGTTGACAATGGCAGTTGACTGCTCCCTGCCTCCATTTCAGATTGGAATCATAATTAAGACTATAGAATAAATTATCATGTTTTGAATTTCTGCAAATTTATTCCCTGATGGACAATAGGTATAAATGAATTCATGTCCTAAAGGCACTTCATTGTAGATGCTCTGCATGCAGTTGTCTTCCTAAGTTTGGGGACTGTTAGGATAAGTACTTGATATCAGCTGCTGTAGTATTTTAAGGGGGGGGTGGAGGGGGGGGTGTTGAGAGAGAGAGATGTGTTATAAGTATGATACACATCCGGAGGTTTATCCCTCGACCAGAAAGCTACAGCCATCTTTAGAGCTCAGATGTGCTATTACCACAGATGCATCTGTGAACATGACTACGTGTCACATTCTATTGTCACTAACTCCACACAGGTAGAGCTACAGAGTGTGGTACATTGATCTAGTCTGGAGGTATTAAAACAGGGAGGGCTCTTTGAACTGTGTATCCAAAGGGTAAGATATGGTTTATGTATGTGTGTGTGTGTGAATTAACCTAAATTTATCATCAGTGAAATTGTCATTCACAACTCCTGCAGAGTTATCAGAAAGGATTAAAAAATAGTTAAAACCTTTAAATTTCCAGGTACATAGTCAGGAAGAGCAGCTCAGGCATGAAACCCTTTCATGCTCATTTGCACAAGTGAACAATATCAGGGATGTGGAAAAAGCAACAGAACTTGAAAAGGGTCTTTTAATGGAGATTCCCTGGTGTAGCAAGATCTTCTGTGAGCCCATAGGACTAACACAGCTACTGTATGAAAGGCTAAGATGTTCCAGCTGCCTCTACAGTGGGACATATGTTATTCAGTCTATTGCCAAAAGATATTGTTTATAGACTTAGCAAAAATTACTCCTTGCGTATTGGTTATGAAGTTATTGTCATTTACCTAAACTGTTGTTGGTAGATGTAATGTTCTCATCACTGTAGCAGATAGATACTTAGAATAATTTTCTACATTCACTCATGTGACAGATTTATCAGAATTCATTAAAAGAGAAAAGCAGGAAAGACAATGCCAATTTTTTATTTCATTTTAAATCAAATCTGTAATGTATTAGATATATTAGTTTGGTAGATCAACAAAACATACTAAATTCACATGAAAGCAAATACATTCTCACTGAAATTATCAGAAAGGTTGTCAATACCTCAGATGTGTTACTAATTTTGGTTTTATCTGTAACCTCTTGTTTTAGATTACCAAAATCAGCGATCCTTGGAAAACATACATCAGATGTAAGAGATGCACAAAAGCATAAAAACATAGAAAGAGAAGAAGAGTTCAGGAAAATGTTCAAAGTAAGTTCTGTTCTAAGTAAGTTTTTTTCACATAAAATATAAAGACTAAATCTGTATGGTGTCCTCTAATTTGTAACACCTAATTTGTAAATAATCCAGTAGTTTGCCTTTGAAAGGTAAAGTATTACTACTTGTAAAAAGAGTGATCTAAGTGTTTGTAAGCCCAAATAGCAAGAATAAGCACATACTACATAGCATAAACAATTTTTTGCCTATTTTTTTTTTAAAGAAAATGGTAATAAACAGAAATATATTGATGTAAAATAATGCATGATCATAAGCTTTACATTCATGGTTTTTAACCAGCATCTCTTTATTTTATTTTTGCAGTTTGAAGGTGAAATTAAAGTTCTTTACTGTGCCACCACAGTACTGGATTTGAACCAGAGAAAATGGGCATATAAAGACTTAAAAATTAAACCAGGGGAGTCCCTTGAAATCATAGAAAGCACAGATGATACCAAGGTCTTGTGCAGAAATAAAGATGGAAAATGTAAGTTTTATTAAAAAACTGTAGTACAAATCAAATTATCAGACAACACTTGAGTCAGGATTTGTAAAAAGCTCTCTTGCCTGACAAATTAAAGCAGAGCCTAGTACCTGACTTTTTCCTAGCCTGGTGGTTGACAAGAAGTAGATTGTTGTTATTCTATTATTGAGTTTTAAGAGTGGTTGACATTAAAAATTTAAAACTCCAACTGAGATGAGATATCAGATGTGAGGAGAAAAAAACCCACTTAATTATGTGAATCTTTCTTTGTGTCTACTCAGATGAGCAGATATTTTTGTTGCTTCAGTCTCCTTCTATTTGCCAAAAAGTATATTCTTTTTGGTATCATAGCTATACTGTTATGTTAACCCACAGAGTCTAGTAATCCTTGCTGCACCTTTGAGAAGCACTTGCCCATTGACTTCAGCCAAGGGAAGAATCACTAACAGTATTTTTACTTTCAGTTGCCAGAACTGGAGCTTAATCTTTTCAACAGGCTGTAGACAAAACTGCTACAGAGACTTCCTCCCAGCCCCTAGCTGATTCAAGGAATATGTTCTTGTTGGCATGCCTGCTTGTTTCAGGAGCTGCACAAAGCCTTTCAGCATTTCTTTGAAACCTTGGCCAGGGTGTTCATTGGGTTTTTACATTTTGGAGAAGTCTACTCTTGGTTTCAATTTCTTAATGTGCTTCTGTTATACTACTTCTAAAATCTCCTAATGACAATTCTTTTGTGTGGAACACGCTACTTGCAAAGTAGCAGCATCCTACCACTCATTTTTATTTTTAACCTCTGACCTATGTAGAAGACTGTCAAATCCCATAAACCTCTGAAGAGGATTCAGTCACTTTCCTTCTATGTTTTTTTCTCCTCTATGCTCAGCTGTTACACTCTGGACTACAGCCTTCTTCCTGGAAGGCCTGAAGGGTGAGAAAGAATTTCTTGCATAACACACATTTTTCAAAATGTGGATTGTGCTTGTATAGCCACTTCCCAAAGAGCAGCTTTCAATGTTGCTTTTTAATCAAGCTAATAACAAAGTAGAAAGTAGTTCACATTGGCTGTCTTCCTCACATAGTGTTCAAAGGATTTCAAATAGTGACTGGAGCTACTGCTTTGCTATGCATAAAAGAGCAAAACAAATGAAAATACCCTCCCTGAAAACCTCTGAATATATCTGTCGATTTTCACATTAATTAGTGAAGTTTGAATCCTGCTTTAGTTAAGTGAGTGACAGTTTTATTTCGTTGCTCTATATGCTCTAGTTCCTCATATCTTAAAGATATGATTTAACTTTTGAAAGCCAGATAGACTGAAAATCAACAATTACAGATGTTTTTATAACTTTCTTGGACACTAAATCTTCCATTTGATCATTAACCTATGAAGCACTTCCATAGCTTCATGTATCTACCAGCAATTAAACAAAATTCCAAATTGTATTATAATGACTTCTCAACATTTTTAAGCAGGTGTTGATGATCTTAGGAAAGTATTTTGCTATGAATTATTTTAATTGCTATGGAATTTCAAAAGTGAAACAAGGAACTGATTCTCATGCACCTTCTCAAATTCCCTCTTAACTGTTGCCTCAGTTTAACAGTTTTTGAAATACAGAAAAACCTTCAATTCACTTTCATAGATTTTGCTTAAACATTAGGGCATAAATGGACTTCAGTGCCTGAAAATTTGTGTCCTCTTCAAGCTTCCTTTACTCTGATAGACAGTAGCTGGCCCAATGTATCATAGTTTTCAGTGGTGCTAAAAAATCAAGATTGAGTATGCTGACATGCTGCCTTGTTCCCTAGTATGGAAGTTACTTAAATATGAATAAATCAGTTAGAAAATGAAACTTTGGACATACAATTTTTGATTAGTAAGTTTGAAAGATTTTGAGATGAGCAAATGCATATCTCCCACATCTTAGGAGTCAGGAACTCTCAGAAGAACCTAGATTACACTTTGCAGTGATAGAAGGGCCATCAAATGTATGTCTGACTTGCAAGTACACTGTTACTATACCATGATTGTAAGCAAAGAAATTTTGCTTTCACGTATGTCATGGAAGAAAATTAAAAGAAGAAACAGAGAATATTAGATTATCCAAGTGGTTTTAAAGGATTCCCAGGAGACTTCAGGAGACCTGGAAATTACTGGACACTGCTTACAGAAAAATTAGAAAAGATGACATCTTTAAAAAATCAATTTCCATGCCCTTCTTCTAGATAATAAAATATGAGGAAAGACAAAGAGGCTAAGAATATCCCTAAAAGAGAGTTTTCCCTATGTGTACCAATTTGCAATCAGCCTGAGAGATTATGCAAGTGACTGAAATCAGCACTGGGTTCTTTGACTATTGAAGATTACCTGCAGTTTAACATCTTCAGTAGACAAAAGTTATAATAGAATTTATACTTGTATAAAATCTTCATGACCCTGAAGATATAAATGCAGGTAAATTAAGCAAATTTTATCTTATATTGCTGCAATATTAAATAAATAGAACTAGAGGGTTTTATTCATGTAATTGTTAAGTCTGAAAAAAAAGCTAAAACAGACTAGAGTCAGATCAAATACTATCATGAAATTAATGCCTTTTTAGGCAACCTTCAGCTCTAGCACAAGACAGAAGTTTCCTTTAAAAATGCAGTGATTTCAATGTATTATGGCCTTCACAGAGCAAAATGCTGATCTACTTTATATATAGCATATTGTGGAAATAAACTTTCTTAAATTTGAGATTTATATCATATCTGATATCTGCTTTTTTAGTTGGAAATACAACAAGTTAAAATGAGTTATATAAATGTGTTTTTTTATAAATTTTTTTTTCATATATGTAAGAATTATTACTACTTGCAAGACTATTTGGGTTACTGGTCTTGTCACATAACTTTTCCAATATTCCATATAGGAATTACAGGACATTTTTATATACCAAAACATTGGCTAGTTGAAAACTGATAATTCAGCAACTTTTGGGAAAAGTACTAGCTCATTGTTAATTTGCGAGAGAAGGTTTCCTCTACTAATAAAGTTGCAGATCATGAAAAGGGCAATTTCAGTTAGAATAAAATTAGGACTTGGATGTAAAAAATCAAACACAAAAACTTTCATATCGTGTGCATCATGTGAAGGAGGAAATAATTTCTTAAGGTAAAACAGTAAGATCTGTGGATTCAGCTAGACTAACCTGAAGGACTGCCACCAGAAACACTAGCAGAAAACTGATACCCTCTCTACTGTGTTTCTCTAAGTACATGGAGCAGTAGCAGCTCCAAGAATTCACAGAACCTTATAAGTCAAGATAACAAACTTATTCTAAAACCTATGAATTGTGTATGAATTACTAAAAAAAAAAAAGATATTTTAGTGTGAGAATTTAAAACTTGTAATGAATAAAAAAAGGAAACTAATATAGAAACGTCAAATATTACACAAGACCGCACTTCTGCTTTACAACTGTCCTAATTTTGTACCAACGTACTAATGTCTACCTACAAATATGTAATTATTGTTGTGCCTTTCTCTTTGCTTGTATGTATTAAACCAAATGCAAAGTATTTCAGTAGATGACTTTTGCCAAACAGAGCAAGTAATTTTTTCAAGAGATTAAATTTAGTGAATAATATCTGTAGGTTCACCTGATTTCATCAGTAATGCAACAAAGGAATAGAAAAATCTACTAGAGAGTAGCTTTTTAAATTATTTACATTATCTGTGTAAGCAGTCCTTATCAATACGATACAGCTAATTTTTTTTTAAATAATTACAAGTAATGATAATTAATTGTTGTATACATCTTGAAATACATTTTTGTCCCTGAAGGAAACTATACATATTTCTGTTACTTATTATTATATTATTATGTGTTTATTAGCATAGAACATTTTTGTGCTATAAGTTGTGAACTCTACTATATTCTGTGTTAATAACTATTGTTTCACACCCCTGTCATGCAACCAGGAAACTAAATTCTAATCTTGCATAAACTGTATTACTGTTTTCTCCTTTCAGCACTAGTTTTGTACACAGTGTAAACTATTCCAAAGAAACAAGAGAAATTACATATTATGAATATATAAAGTACTTGTCACAGTAGACATCTAACTGGTCTTGGAGATACTGTAGTAGTCTGATTCACTGTCTAAGGCACCACGTTATACTAAACAAGCAAAGAAGAATAAATAAAACTAAAATTGTACATGGCAAAATTTTTCTCAGGTAGACATATATTGTCCATTGTTATCCATCTATTATGTCCTTCCATCTGAAATATCTAAAAGAGAAAAACTGTATTTCACTGATGCTAACAACAGAAGTAATAACATCAATATATATATGTATTTAACTTAAATATATCTACATATTAATTTTACAGATGGCTATGTCCTCAGAAGCAATTTAGTTGACACGTAAGTACAAAACCATCTTCTTAAAAATTTTGACATAACACTCAGTCTCATTCTAAACTGTTTGTTAAATAGAAGTGAAATGTAATTATTTCAGTCTGTCATTCTAGTCCTGCCAATTTATTTATTTTTATACAGTTCACATTTCTCAGGAATTAGTCACATACCAGAAATTTTCAAGGGCCTAATTCTTCATTGCTTAACCATAAAACCTTGTTTAAACCATGAACAATTACATAAGTTAAGAATTATTGGTACTTGTATCTACTACTGAACTGCACATTAGTGTGATTAAGTGTATTGATGACATTTTCAAATGTTTAACTAAAATGGGCCAATTTTTTATTTCACTCATATTAAGATTGAGCATATTTGGCTACGTGTTGCTCCAAATAGCTGTATAGAGTTCACCGTTTAAATTCTAATCCAAAACCCTCATCAGGCAAAGCCTTTTCCATTTGCTTCAATGGGCTTTAAGTTAGACCGTTAAATATCATATCATATCATATGACACTTTTAGAATTGCAAATTCTAGATCGCACTTTTAGACCTGCAAATACTTCTACAAATGTTTAGTTTATATATAACAATAGCCTTATTGGCCTCCATGGGCTGATTCATGTACCTAAGACATATTTTGAAAATTCCTATTCTCAGAGCACTTACCATTTATAGACAGTACCTAAATCCATTATCTAAAAAGCTGTTTTTCCAAAACAATTATGGCATTGCCTAGTATGGAAGCAAGAAAGAAACAAGAAAGAATTTCAAGGGTATATTTATCTTTCCTTTTTTTTTTTTTACTCATCTTTTCTGGTTTCATTTAAAAAAAAAAAATCAGGAAGTATTTAATTTTCTATGATTGTTGAAGTAGCTACCTACAAACCTAATTAAAAAAACCTAACCTTTTAAGAAAGCAGGCCTTTCATGTTAGAAATAAATGTATCCAGCTCCTCCCTTCACTAAAAATCCTTTGATCTGACCATCTTGCTCAACATTATTCTGTTACCACAAAGGTTGCACTCTCCTCCTTAGCATTTGAATGACTTGATACCATGTTTGCACCACAGTGCTACACAATTTTTTATCTGCATGCTAATAGTAATATATACAGTATGATTAAATTTTTACATATCTTATCTTTCTTTTTTTAACTTACAGTGAAGGAGAGATTTACGATGATATTACTGATGGTATGTTGAATATTTCAAACAAAACAATAATTATATTCAATACCACCAAATAACTTTATCCTTGAGTCAAAGTACTACACAATATGAATTTTTTGAATTTTAATTCCATTTCAGATTACATCTATGATAACGACTAATGCACAATTCTACAGAAGACTTTCTTGAAGAACAAAATTGATTACTAACTGTAAAAGCAAGAGATCTGTTCTTTGTCTATGTCACTGCTGAAGTTTCACTTGTTTTTCAGGAGTATTCGAAAGGGGTATGTCCCCCCCCAAAAAAAGAGAACACTGACATGCAGAAATTTAAAACTACTTGTCAGTTAACTGTACGATAATTACTTTCATGCTTTACACCTTTATCTCAAAAAGTGTTTGTGTTTAATTTTACCATGTAAGTCCAGCCTTGTGCTAATGTTAACTGATAGTAGAATATCATGTCTTGCAGCAAGAACAATACAGGAACTTCCTTTGGAATATAATTCAGCATGTATTAAAAGACATCAGGGGGAAAAAAATCTTTTTTTTCCCTCTTGAAAACGAAGTGAATTTTATTCCTTGTGAGATTTTTCACTCATAGACTGCCAGTGCAGGGTCACCTATGGCAGGCCACACAGGCACAGATCCAGGCAGGTCTTGAAAGTCTCCAGAGAAGGAGACTCCACAACCTCCCTGGG
>JANHFX010003926.1:0-14531 GCA_027560015.1 Chloroceryle amazona
CGAGGCAGCCGCCGGGCCGGGCCGGGCCGGTTTTCAGGGGGGGTCAGTAAGAAACCACTCTGACCTACTATCTCAGACATTATTTTACATGCACCGAGGACAAACACTTGAAGCTGCTGCTTATTTCTACTCGGTGGAAACACCGTTCAGTGGCAGAACACCCACCCGAGAGCGTGGCTCTGTGCAGGCCGGTAAAAGGCACAGTGTTAGGGAAGCCCTCACATTTACAGTAATTTGAGGCTTTTACAGATTATTTAAATTAGTTCCAGCCACAGCCTGGCTTCTCAGCTGGTAGTGCTGCTCTGAGGTCGGTCCCAAGCCAGGCCCACCCCCAGTGCTGCAAGAATCAGCTGATCCCAAAAGTTAACTCCCAGTTTTGACACCTATGTGTTTCTCCACAGCCTGTAAGAGCTCAGCTGACAACAAGGATCAGGCACCATTTCCATAAAAAATGTTAACTGAGCAGATGAGTTTGTTCTTTTTTTTCTTGCTTGCTCTTTCTTCTTTTTCTTTCTTACTTTCTTTCTCTTGCTTTCTTTTCTATTCCCCTTCCTTCCATCCTTTTTCTCATCCCCCCCTGTCCCTCCCTTTCTTTTCCCTGCCCTGTGTGATCCTACTCTGGCAGGGGTGGTATACTAGATGATCTCCAAAGGCCACTTCCAACCCCTACCATTCTGTGATTTTCGTTTTTTCTCCCTTTCTTTTTTTTTTCCCTTTTCTTTCCTATTTTCCCTGTCTTTTTGTCTTCTTTCTGTCTTTCTTGTCTGTCTGCCTGTCTTTCCCCCTGAAATCTACTGAAAGAAGAATAAACTGTGTAGTCATAGTTACAAATATATATTGGTTTTCTTTGGATGACATCAAGTCATCAACACTGTTTCCCCTCTTGCTTGTCAAGGAAGCTCTGCCGAGTGAGGACACTTGGGTTTGAGTTGCCATACTGGATTGAGGCCATCTGTTTGCAAGCATACCCGTGTTTCTTATCCCCGAGGCGACACTGTACAAGTGCAGCGGTACAATTCTCATAAGTAACATCTTAGTTTGGGAACAGCTTTTTTTTTGGGGGGTGGGAATTCACACATTTTGAGGTATTGACCACATCAGGGCTTTGCTATTGCCAGTGAGAGGCATGACAGGCTGTCAGGGCTTTGTCCTTGCTGTCGAGCTCAGCTAGCTTTTCCGAGGGCCAAATAGCTGTTTCATAGAGCCTGTGCTCACTCACACACCAGTGCTGTCCCAGAGGCAGTAAAACCACAAAGTATTTATTGGAATTTAAAATGAGTTGTGGGCTGTTTCCTGTTTATGAACTGTGGATTCCCCATCCCACACTTGCTGATCACCAAACTCATAGCAACCTCTGTCTACAGCGTGGTCAGCAAGGAAGACTGTGTTATTCCAGACATGAAGAATCCCTCTTTTGGAACTATTTTCTTCCAAGACAGTTGCATTTTTCCATACAAATGGCTGGTGTTGAGGAATGCATCTGTAGTGAAGGAGAACGTATCCCACGTGCAAAGTACTTACCCAGAAGACCACCCTGATTCCTTCTGTACCGAAAGCACTTTTTAAGTGTAGATTGCTGACTGGATTGCGTACATGTCTATCGCAGTTCAAATCTTAATAACATACTAAATATCATAAACATCCATTAGCTATTTAAATGTGCGAGCTTTTAGAATCAGGTGTTAGATTATTGATTAGGCTTTTAGCTGGAATAAGCTTTCATTAGTGTTACATTCTATTAATATGCAATAACGCCATCACTATTGCCTAACAGCTCGACAGTTGTGAAACAAGCAGCCAGACTTGTCTAGTCATTGATTTTCTGTCTTTCCAGTAGCCAGCTGGCTTTGTCAGCGGTCTCCACGGTCATGCACAACATTTCTGTCCCAAAACATTTTCAGTTGCAAAACAAAAACGCCTTCCCATTTTTTTTTAATGGCCAGGTACGAAGTCTCTCGTAACAAATCTGTGGAAGCAGATGAGCAGATCCAAGGCAGCACAGACTCATTCAGAAGTCTGGGAAAGAGACGATACCAGCAAAAACTACCAGCGCCTTTGCCACCTCCTACAACTATGGGTAGCACGCAGGAAGTGGACTGACCCCGTGCTCAAATATTTGCTGTGGTTTCTGTTGCTGATCCAATGATAGAGATTTTAACAGACAATGTGCCTCATTTTTGCTGGGTCATCATGAAAGACTTTTCCTGGCAAAGTCAATATAATAAGTAAAATAGAGCTTATCATTTAGGTATTTACTTGAACGGGAACTGCAAAGACCAAGCATTGGAGCCAACATTTTATAACCTGAAATAGCATACATATGGTTCTACTTCTCTTTGTGTGACTGCTGAAGTTTTACTGAACTAACATGTACTAAATGAAAATTATTTTAATATTATTGAATTACTCTTCTTAAAAGAACAGGAATGGCTGGACAATCACAAGACAAAAAGTTTTATGCCCAGAGGTCACTAACAGAAGTATGGAAAACTATTTGAGTGTAATTTAAGACTTTTTGCATCTAAATTTGTGCATGCTGAATCCTGCCGCCTTATGCCTGGTCAAAATGAGATGAAGCCAGAAGTCCCACGTGATAATGAACAGGAGATGATTACATCTGATTTATTTAAATTAATCTGTGGATTACGTGCGTACACAGCATGCAAATTGTTGCTGAAAGAACAGCGTTCTCCTACCAAATCAACACTTGTAGGAAATAACTAACAACTACCAAGCAAACTGGTGAAATAAAGGAGATCTGCATCTTGACCTTTCCTTCTGAAGCTCTGTCCCAGCATAGCAGGCTTTTCACAGAAACATCTGTGCTACTTGGCTTTGTTGTTGGTTTTTTTAGTTGGCTTTAGATGCACAGCTCTCTCCTGGAGCAGAGCAAAGCTCTAAGAGGAAAGGTGATAAATGAAAAGGTTTTAAGATAAATCACATGATGCTCATCTGCCTCACTTTAATATGACGGCTTTTGGATGCAACCAGGATGCATGTTACAGGTTGACACAGGTCTAATGGTCCACAAAACTATTTAGACGATGGGTATTTATTTATTTTATGTAAAGTGAGATTATATTTCCCAACAAAAGAGGCAATTAAAGTTGTTACTTAGATTTAATTTTCATTAGAGATGTTTATTATGCCATAGCATGAACATAAGGTATGGACTCAGTCATTCAGATAAATTCTATCCATATTTGGAAGTTACTGTGCTCATTACTCTTTACTTAGTAGTGAGGCAATTCATTATGTGTCAGACTGTCAGGATCAAACATTCCAGGTGTCTGTACATCTCTTCCTGTGCCAAAAGACTAACGTGTAAGATGACAGTGCTTTAAACTTAGCAATTAACCCTTCTTAACCCAAAATGTTTAGGATTTGTCGAATAACCAGTATTCTCTTTATGCTGGCGCTGTCCACATTGCTATGGGCAGCTGTACAACTGGCAGAAATGCTGAGAATAGTTCAATTTACATTTGTTAATGTGACAGTTCTCTCCCCACCCCCACTGTTATTACTGTCAGTCTGATTCATTTCTCCATTTTAATATAAAAAGTTCTTTAAAGAAAACCTGGTAACAATGAGCAAACACCTTCCTTACAGCAGTGCAAGATGCACACATGAAGGGTGAGCCGAAAGAGGAGGGGAAAACAGTACACCCCAAAGCTTGTTTCCATGGAGGAGCCCACACATCAGCCTTCTGCAGGACGTGGAGGAACCACAGGGAAAATTAACAGTTCATGGCAATAAGAACTACTCTTAAAACTCAACTGTGCTTTTCTTTCCCAGCACCCCCTTGCCTTCTCATCTGAATCCTTTCTTCCTCCAGTGTAAGATTCCTTTTCTATACATTTCTTTTTGTAGGGAACACTGTAGTAGCTGATTGAGCAGGATTTAGCAGATTTATTTATGGGTTGGGTTTGGTTTGTTTGGTTTGGTTTTGTCTCAGAACTGATAAAAATCAGTTGCACTTAGTATAATAAAATCACACAATTTTAGAAAATGAATCACTGCTCAGTATCTTGAACTGGGGAGAAGTTTTGTTATTCTGTTACTGGGTTTTTTGCTCCTTCTATCCTTTGATGCATATGGTACTTGCCGTGAGGTGTGACTGAAGGGGTACCAGTTTCCTCCTGTGTTCAAGGTTTTTTCCTGTTATCATTGGAAATAGATGTACTCTCAATTTGAGAGTTTTATTTACTTAAATGCTTAATGCATTTTTAATTATTGATCCCTGTATTTCCAGCTCTGTGAACTGAATACTATGGGAATGTTTCCTATTTCAAAGGAGTTTCTTTTCTTATCCAGGCTTCTCACTTCTTCCTGCTTTTTCTCTGTTGGCTCAATTAAGTCTTTGTTGTCCTTTTTGCCCAATCTCAGTTTCACATTTGGTGTTTAATTTGTCTCACTAAGCTTCTCTTCTTGGGTGACATCTTTAAAACCTCTCCCATCACCCCCACCATAACTGTGATTATTCATTAGCTGACTATTGCAATGTCTGTTTTGCCCTTCCTTCCTCCTCCTCTCCAGCTAGAGCTAACTTTTACTGTCCCTCTCAAGTCTCTACTATTTACGTCAACAATTTATCCCTCTCCAACGTCTGCTTCTAATTCCTATCCCTCCTCTCCTGTAACCGTACCTTGTGCTCTTTCTACTGTCTAATAACTGCGCAGAAAATCTGCCCTTTCCCTGAAGAGCCTGTGTCTTAGCATGACATAATAGAACAGAGAAGCAAGAAAGAATGTACACTGAATCATGTTTCTTAATATGATTATTAGCAGCTTGTGCTTGGCTTTGTTTTAAATGTGTCCTCCTACATAACTCCGCAGCACATAGGTACTGCCTCACGTGCCTGTATTAGGTTACACCATAACTAGTAAATTCTCCCAGCATATTATTCTTTATCTCACACCTTGGAGGACTTTTTATTGTTGTCTTGACTTTAGTTGTAGCCTTAATCTAAGCTTCAGTAGTTTCTGCAGATTTCAGGACAGCAATTACCATGTAAAAAGTATCTTGCTGTCATCTCATCTCTTAGTAAATAATGTAGTCCAAGGGCAGAAAGTAAAACTGAATTTGGACCTTATGTTTTCCTCCCTACTAAGTACATACACTTCAGGTCGAGTTCTTCATGCACCAGAGCTGTATGCACATTTATTTGGCAAGCAGATGCAGTGATTTTAAAAGCTGTGTCATTGCCAGAGCACCCAAGGAGAGTCAGTGTGAATCACGTGCATGGATATTTGTTTTGGTGCAAAGTCCAGTGGCTTTTGAAGGTGAGTTTAAAGCTAAACTGTTCTGTTTATTTTTTTACTGAGGCAATTAAAGGGAAAGTACAGGTTTCATGCTGCCTTCAGAGCAGCAACAGCTGGCGAGCAGGTAGGGTACACACCGGGCAGCACTGGTACTTCGTACCCACTCAGTGCGTTTTCCAGAGCTCATCACAGAACTGCAGCTCTCCGAGAACCTTAACGCAAGCAAGTTTCTTGTCCTGATCACTCATAGAAAGCCCCTAAGATTCCCCACCTCCCTGAAGAAAGGGCAAGTATTTGTCTCATACTATCACCTAAAAATGTTGAGTTTGGGTTCTAGGGTGTGTAAATCTGAGACTTAATCAAAGCAATTAGCTGAGTAACTATTCAGCTTAAACTGTTTTCCTACCCTGTTTCCAGGACATGACTAATGCTCACTGTGCTACACCCAGTCTTGGTGCGTACGAAGAGCCCTGCATTTCCTTTAGGGGCTCTACGTGCACTAATTGCGTATCTACAAGTCAGACTTCTCAACAAAAGCACCACATGTGTAGTTGGGCTTTGCAGGTACTGGCCTTTCCTTCACATTTCAGCTGTCTGTTTCTCAGTCAAGTATTTCACACTCTTCTTTATGCTGGTCAGCTTTGCTGTGTGAATAGGAACTGCTCGTAGCTAAGCCCTGGGTAGAATATTTAAAGCAAGACTGTCCTTCTAGAATTGTCTAAATTGTTTGATAAACTACTTTGCAAACAAGATGTTAAATAACACAGAAGAGGGAGGTCAGATGAGATTTGAACACACATGCAGATTTTCTGTGCTCTAAGACACATTAACAACCCTGTTACGTGCTAGAAACCGAGGGAAGGCTCATTTCAGGACAGTAGCAGAAAGGCCACAGTTTTCTCATCCAGTGACCTCAGAAACATCCCAACACCCAGTTCCACCGTATTTGTCCTCGTGCAATACTCTACCACCCCTCAATTTTCCCAACTCCAGCTCTCTGCAGGGCTGTGCTCCAGATCAGGGGACCTGTTCCACTGAAAAATAATAAAAAAAGAGCAGCAGGAAATAAAAATGATTTCCTGATCTAATTCACAGCACACACCCCACATCTTGCAAAGGTGGTGAGCTGTGATGGAGGAGCGCTGGCAGAATTCCTTCCATCTGCATTACCTCTGAAACTGGCCTGGCATCAAACCATAGTCAAGCCTGACCAGAGAAACAGGGAAGATGACTGCAGTGGGTGATCTGAGGATGAGGAAAGAGAGGAAAGAGCTTATTTTAGTTAGAAGGTGGCCATAGGGAATCCTGGGAAGGTGATTTTCAACTGGATCATGAGGAGCAAAGCCAGAAGCTGTGTGTAGAACCGGAGTTCAGGCCAGTTCCAGTTGCTTGGACATGAGGAATGTAGGCAGAGGCAGGAGTCCTAACACTGAAAGCCTTCTGAGTTTGGAGAACGGGGGAAGGACACCATTTCAGCAACACAAAATCATCAACTACTAACATCACATTTATCCAAACTGTGGAGAACAATTTTAAATAAGAAGATGTTTCAGAGCTGTGTTTAGCTGGAAGATCTGTGTGGGAGAGGGGTGGATACCTTTGGACTTTGTTAATAATTAAGTGGAGGAGTGTATTAAAGCTTACGGAATGGATAGCATGGTAGTAAAAATACTGTGACTCACCAAAGCTGGAGGTTAGCAAACAGGCAGAAGTAAACAAAATCGCCCATGACGCATCCTTGTTCAGTCAGACCTGTCTCTCTTTAGTGAAACTGTGCCTGAAATGCTCCATTCACTTCTGGAAACCTCATGGAAATCATTTGGTACTGAACCTGCAAGAAATAAAAATTGCTGCATTCAGAGCTGGATGGATACAAATCCAGCATGATTTCCAAAGCTTTCCTACAGTATTTGCAATAGTCAGCATATCTTCCAGGTATTTTTGCTCATAATAATCCCGAGCTGATGTCTTGCCATTAAAAGAAAAAGTACACAGAGAAACCTTTTTTTTTCTTCTCAGATCATTTCACTCCAAATGCAGTGAGAGCCAGAATAAAAATCTGGCTATATGGTCTGCAAAAGGAAACAGCAAGGACTTTGAAATCTGCTTTTCTGCATACTAGTTTCACCAAGTGCTTAGTTTTTAACTGAGTCATTTTAAAGGGGTTCCCCTGTTTAAGAAAAAATAAATATACGATTAAGTTTGCATATATTAATTCCCTTTTTAACAATTATAGCTTGAGGTAACATTCAGCCTGCCAACACGTTTGACTCTAAAAACTGGCAGACAAAATTCACAGTGTTTGAAAATAAAGCAGCAAAAACCCCTCAGGGTTTGCAAACACTTCTTGTCTGGGTTCCCTGCTTCGATAACCGTAGCTGGAGACCCCAAAGGTTCCAAACCTTCGGGAACACTGACGGCAGGACCGAGTGGATCACCGATGCCATTCCACAATAAGCATCATACAAGAGTGTTTAACTGGAGCTCTATCTAAGAGCTTTGCATCCATTTTGAGTCACACTACCTGATTCCAGTTTCTTACTTTGCAAATATTTGCTAAAGAACACAAAATATTTGCTGTTTATCATGGGGTTCAGCATTACAAATATTTGTTTCATGTCCAGACTGGGATTTTCAAATGTATTCAATAGCTCAGTACACCTCAAATTCATTTCTATTAGATCTGGAAAGAAAACAAAATCTTGTCTATATACCTACCCTATATGTCTTGCCTTGAGATGTTTACATTCTGGGAGTTTACCTGTTGAAGGTATGTAAAAGATAAAGCATCCTGTCACTCTTCCACACGTCAGCAGGTTTGTCATCACACACAGACATACACAAAGCCTTTAATGCAACATATACAGAGCAAGCTGCCCGTGCTACTGAAAAAGAAGGGATGAAGGCAAGGCACTGTTAGGTTGTTAAGGGGTAAATAAGGATAGATTAACCAAGGGTGTGAGTGTGCTGACATCACCTAATTACCTGGTGGTGGAATTACAAGTGCTGTCTCTCCAGTTCTGATTTTACAGTTAGATTAACTACTACATATCACTGTGCTCTAAGATGAGCACTTTGGTGTAAGTAAAAACAAACCCAAGCCTTTTTTTTTTTTTCACTCAACCTAGGAAAGCTCTTATTACAACAAAGTGAAAATGTCTCTTTTTTCCTACTAATGGTAATGCCATAAGCTAATTTTTGGACTGGAAATGTGAGTTAGGAGGAAATCTTTAAACCAGGGTGTTACAGGCTACAGAACTGTATTCTGTGGTGTTCTGGAGGCAGAGTAGATTTAGAGATGATGCTGATCTAGCCACTCAGCATCGCCGAAAACAGAAAATCCCATTCCCTCATCCTCCCCCTTCCTTCAGGCATGGCTTCCACCATTTACCTTCTTTGGGCTTTGGTATTTTTCACCCTCCCCTTTACTAAGTCAAAACTTGACACACTAACCTTCCAAAAAGACTGGCTAATTTTTTTGTAGGACAGTGAGTTGGGCTGACTCAGCCGGGAGCCACCAAACACCAGAGCTGTCACAGGGTGAGGAGGGGACCTCAGGAGAGAGCAGAAGGAAGCGAGATCTTCCCCCTCCCAGCCGTAAGGTATTACATCAGTTCAGTTGTTTGTGAAGCCGCACCTTGGAAGAAGGTGCTGAAGGCCACTCACTTCGGATATTTAAAAATAGATCAAGGGGTGGTTGAAATCAGTGTTGGGTCATTTGGTTTCCCACAGCACCAGTATGTTTTATTCCTCTTTTCTCTCCCCCTATCTTCAAATCCCTTGACTGGAGCAATGTCTCTCGGAACAAGCACTCACTGTCCTTTCCTGTTGCCTTTATATCAGTCCTTAAAGCCCTACTTCATTTGCTATTTATTTTTTATTATTTTTTTTAATTAGTTAGCTCTTCATTGACTGCTATTAACATAATTACACTAGAGTTCTTGCTCCTGTTGACCCGAATGTTCAATTATTTGGGGAAAAGAATCTTATGATAATCACTTAATTTTGTAGAGTGCTCTTGACCTATACATAGCTAAAGGTCCTAAGACAGTTTAACAGCTTCCTTTTGTCCTTAGAAAAAAGAAATCTACTTGAATCAGTCATTATCCCACTGTCAATCCCATGAACAATATACAGGAAAATATGTATTATGAAATCAATAAAGGTAGACTATACATTCAAAAAGTCAGAGTGGAATACAGAAAGCAAAGTGTACTTAACCCAAACCCAATTAATCTCTGATTAAAAATAAAAAATTAATAGAATGTTGACTTTTTAAAACCAACCTCTGTGATTTCTAGAAGACCCCAGCTGGAACAATGAACCCTGCTTCAACATTTTTTCTGCTTCTATCTCTTACATCATTTTTTTTTCTCTCCAGAAACAGCAGATTTACAGCTGGAATATATATTACAGTAATGATGCTTTGAATTAGAAATATACCTACAGCTGTTCAGTTCATCTAGTCAGATTTTAGTTACCTTTGAGACCTTGCTACAGTGTTTTCTTCTGGAAGGCATTCACATTTTATTTGTCCCCACGGTTCGTGAAAGTCAGCCTGCCTTTGGATAAATGACAGTTCATTTCATGTTTTTCTCAGATATCCACTCATGTCCATACATTTGAAAGATGTGTGTTGTGGGCATGTACTTTGAAATCAGTTTTAGATTTGGTTGCTAATCTGGTGGCTCTGCTTTTCTCTTCTGTAAACAATGTTAAATAGTGTCCAATGGGCCCGGGTCCAGCAAGGCTGTTCACTAAATAACCTCCAGGTAGATTTACCACGGGACAAACCCTACATTAAAAGAGAAGTTTGCCAATATAAATGTATGAAAAACTCTGCTGACTGCTTCTTACAATATACATCTGTTTGTGGCTTTCTGAATTTGGGTAGCTGAACAGGATACTGTTCCGATGAGAAAAAAACAGGCTGTACCCAGAGCAGCCTGTTCCTGACACAAGGCTTCTGATAAGCTCCTGGATAACAAAAAGATTATTGAGCAAATATGCTTGATACAGTAGTCTACTATTTTATATTGTTTTTCCATTCCCTATCCCAAGGCTCATAAAAATTAGGTAATTCGATTGGAATAGGAACGCGGGATCAAACCTTCAGCTTCGGCAGCCACGTCCTTGGCGCCGTGCATACTGCAACCCACCGTTATTATTTTTCATTTCCCGTGGGAGAGCAGAATCCTCACAGCAAATAAAGGGACAGCTCCTCCTGGAGGAGCTTATGTTATAGCAGGAGGTATCACCCAGGAAGAGCAGGGGAACACGGGGGTCACGAGAAAGGTCATGCTGAAAGCATGATATGGTACATATGTTTTGTTAATGTCACTTTGGTGGTCAGATTGAGGCTCGGGGAGTGGGAAGCTGGGATAAGAAAAAGAGAAAATAATGTATTGCTGATGCAGAGGCATCATGGAAGAAAAGAAATAGACCTTTGAGTCGTACTCTGTGAGGAGCTTTTGAGGAGCCTATGGGCAGGATG
The DNA here is from genome assembly GCA_027560015.1 of Chloroceryle amazona. Taxonomy (NCBI): domain Eukaryota; kingdom Metazoa; phylum Chordata; class Aves; order Coraciiformes; family Cerylidae; genus Chloroceryle; species Chloroceryle amazona. Next base: position 10,756 of record JANHFX010003926.1, read on the forward strand.
GCTATTGACACTTCTGCCCTTTAGGCTCCATTGGTATCACGCAACCTGTCCACACCACACCCTCTGAGCACGTGAGTGAAATTCTTGCCTTTCCAGATTCACCAGTGTAGAAGAGAGGCAAAACCAGAAAGTTACTAAAAAAAAACCCCAACAAACAGCAAAATTACATTCTCATCTTCCTCTCATATCATTACCAAAAAGTATCAACGGTCAACACAGCAAAACTACAGCGTCTAAGATGTGAGGTCAGTTCTCATGTACACCACATAACAAAGGCAAAGTTATAATCCCTGCCTCAAGAGTAGTATGTACAGATGTACCTATTTCTTGTATATATTCAGCTTTTATTGATATGCCTCTGTGCCAGGACTTACAGAGGGATAGAGGCAGAAGCAGAGAACACATTGCTTTGTAGTAACCTTTCTAGCATTTAACGGACTTAAAAAGCATTGCTTTTCAGAAAAAAAAAAAAATAACCCCCCTGAAACTATTTGCAGTGGCTTTGCTTTACGAAGTACAATCATCCAGTGTTAACAAACTTACTCTATTTGCCAGCATGCACAGAAACCTTGCACTGCTCACATGCAGAATGTATGTATCATCAGAGTAAAGTCGCTGTCATCACCAAATCACTTCTAAGAAGCCCTGCAGAACGCAGCAGAGCTCACAGAGAACAGGCTGTGAGTTCTTCAAGCCATTCAGCTAAATAGTAGTCCAAGTGTATTTAGCCACTGCAGGTTTTACAAGTACCGTATGTATGGAAGAATTAAAACCCAAAACCAACCACAAGCTGTTGTGCCTACTTCAGGCAAGCACATCCTCAGACTCCACACGAGATGGTGCACACTCTCTTTTTCAGCCCTACAGCATGAATGGATGATTCCACTGATAGCATACAAAAAGAAACTGTACGGTAATGCGCAAATGGGAGCTATGAATGCTCTGTTAATTAAGATATCTAGCCTGTCTTTACCTGATGTTCACTAGGCTTTGCCTTCTGCTGCTTTTCTGGAACTCCCCATGCCTCTCCCCTTCTCTGGAAGGGGGGTTGGACTTGATGATCTCTGGAGGTCTCTTCCACTTCTCCCATTCTGCGATTCTGTAAATCTACATGTGAGATGAAGGACAGAAAGGTGGCAACACTGTGAGCCAATAGAACACAAACTGAAATGACAAAGTGACAGGGATGACTGGGATGATAAATGACAACATTCATAGTAATAAGCACTAGATGACATTCAATCACTGTCCAGTCCTGGCTACAGACAATACACTGTTTAGGCACAGCACCAAGAGAGAGATGATGGGCTTTAAGATCTTCCACCACTTAAAAAGTGAGCAGGGAAGAGACAAGGTCACATGCATCTGTAAAGAGCCCTTGTTGGGTTCAGCAACACAGAAACTGCTCAGAAAATCTATATGCAGTATTAATTGACCTCATTAGCTCTATTTTATTTTTCAGAATCCATAAATTGGAAGTTACAGAATCACAGAATCATCTAGGTTGGAAAAGACCCTTGGGATCATCGTGTCCAACCTTTCACCCTATTCTGCAAGTTCTCCCCTAGACCATATCCCCCAACACTCTACATCTGAGCGATGCTTAAACACATCCAGGGATGGCAACTGAACCCCCTCCCTGGGCAGCCTATTCCAATATCCCACCACTCTTTCCATGAAGAATTTTTTCCTAGTGTCCAGTCTAAATCGACCTTGTTCCAGCTTGAGGCCATTCCCTCTGGTTCTGTCACTAATTACCCAAGAGTAGTCTTGGGTGGCACCAACGTCTCTACAGTGTCCTGTCAGGGAGTTGTAGAGAGTGATGAGGTCTCCTTGCCTTGTGAAGTTCTCCCTTCACACACAAAAGGAATGAAAAATTGTTTCTTACCCTTAAATGGGAGCATGAGAAATCTCTAGGCTCTCTACATCACTCTGTCAATAGACTTTTTCATGCATGTACTTCATGGACCAAATTGCTGAGCTGATCCTAGTCTGGCTGTAGACTGTAGATTTCACAAGAGGAACATTCAAATCCCCTTCTGCTCCTCTCCATCCCCCCCTGCTTTTGGTCCTTCCTCCAGGGAGCTAGAGCATTTATTTCAGCCTCCACACCAACAACAGCATGGCAAAATCTTGCCCCTTCTTCGGAGTGGGTGGCCTTTCATGCTCTGCCAACTAGGAATGGCCCCCACTCATTTGCTTGAACCATACCCTTGTAAAATACTCCTTGGTGCAAGCCCAAACTGCATCCAGGGAATGTACTAACATACATAACATATACACTTAATGTACTCGTGTCTGGCCCCATTAACTGTTATGGCACAGACAGAGGCTGATTGTCCCAAGAGCAGGAGGTCTTCACATGCTTTGTACAAACCGATGATTCTACAATGCTGTGACTTTATCACGTTCAGTATGTTTCCATGACCTTTCCACAAGCACCACCTGTGCAAAATGAAGATCACAGAATGTTAGGAGTTGGAAGGGACCTCCAAAGATCATCCAGTCCAACCCCCCTGCCAGAGCAGGGTCACCTAGATCAGGTCACAGGGGAACGTGTCCAGGGCGGGTTTGAATGTCTCCAGTGAAGGAGACTCCACAACCTCCCTGGGCAGCCCGTTCCAGTGCTCTGTGATCCTCACTGTCTTTCTTCTCATATTTATGTGGAACCTCCTGTGTTCCAGCTTGCACCCGTTGCCCCTTGTCCTGTCATTGGTTGAGGCTGAGAAGAGCTGCGGTAATGTTAATGAGAAGGATGAAATCTAAATGACTGAGCTATGGCTCAGTCAGCCCTGGCTTCTGAGTAGAGTAGAACAAGCCCTGACTGCAGTTTCTGCTCCTGTAGCTGTGCAGTAAAAGTGGAGGTAGCTGAAAGGCAAGACACTGCACAGAAAATCTGCAAGATGAGTGCCCACCAAGCAAAACCGCATTCAGTTTTGGTGGGAAGCACACCATGGCTTTCAGATGTAATGGAACCGGATTTCTCTTATTTTAAAATATTTCGCATTGCATTTTACTTACAGCATTACAAGAGCACAAAAAGGTGATTTCCCTTAAACTATTAGTTTTTTATTCCAAATAAAATTTTTGGCTTTCAGTATAACAAAGAATAACCCCCCATGAAATGTATAAAAGAAACATTTTCTCTCTGATAGGATCAAAAACTCATCCAAGGATGTTCTGAGAAGCAGACAAAGCTTTATGGCACCGACAGCAGAATCTGAGCAATTTAGCCATAAAGAAACACTAAAGTAAACCCTGAATCCAGTTTTAGCAAACCATAAAGTATTATTCTACAGCACCCTGTGAACTGTTTCATATTACCAGCAGCTAGTTTAAAATAGTAACAGGACAATTATGCCATCCTCTAAAGTAACAATTCTACCATAACAAAAATATTTGCATGAAGTAAACAGACATTGAGTAACTCTGGACTTTTGTACCAGTGATTACATTGCATCAAGCCATGGTAAAAACAAGGTGTAGAGACTAGGAAAAAAAAAAAAGACATAAAACAACTTGCACCCTCTTTCTATTCTGCTGCTCATAAGAATATCTGTTTGTACTTTGGACAAGAATGGAAAGACTTAAATCAGCTACCCAAAACACAAATAACTCAAACCCAAAAACCCCAAATAAACACAGTTCTTCCCTTTTCCTAATCCATCTGACTGATAGAAACATAGAATCCTAGAGCTGTCTGGGTTCAAGGGACCTCCAGAGGTCATCCAGTCCAACCCCCCCTGCTGAGAGAAGGGAAAGTTTGAAATAGAGAA
>JANHFX010003926.1:14631-30126 GCA_027560015.1 Chloroceryle amazona
CCGAGGCCATCCCGTCCAACCCCCTGCTTAGAGCAGGGACATCCTCAACTAGAGCAGGGTGCTCAGAGCTCTGTCACCCCCACCTTGAATGTCTCCAGGGATGGGGCCTCAACCACCTCCCTGGGCACCCTGTTCCAGGGCTCCACCACCCTCATGGTAAAGAACTTCCTCCTTATTTCTGATCTAAACCCACTCCTTTCTAATTTAAACCCCTTGCCCCTCATCCCTTCTCTCCAGGCCTTTGTAACCAGGCCCTCTCCAGGCTTTTTGTAGCTCCCTTCAGGCACTGGAAGGTGTCTGGTCTCCCCGGAGCCTTCTCTTCTCCAGGCTGAACAACCCCAGCTCCATCAGCCTGTCCTCATAGGAGAGGTGCTCCAGCCCCCTGAGCATCCTTGTGGCCTCCTCTGGCCCCTCTCCATCAGGTCCCTGTCCTTCCTGTGCTGAGGGCTCCAGAGCTTGATACTCCAAGCTTTGTGATTTCTATTTTTTCTTCTGAAATCATCAGAGAGTTTTTTGTAGCAGAAGAAGCAACAACCTACATCTGATATTATTTGCAGGTTTTCACAGGGGGAGAGATCTGGAAAGATGTTCAGGGCCTATGGTGCATTTTGCTAAATCATAACCCCTAGAAATAAAATTGAGCATACGAGTTTCTTGAAGATCCGCGAGACAACTACCACGCTCCAACACAAAGAAATTTAGGATACAGCCTCCTCGTGTTTAGATCTTGAAGGTGAAGCCATGTGAATTTGATATCTCGATTCAGTTTCTGCAATTTAAAAGTCACTCTTACACTAGTTCCTGGGACTCAAGGAAATGATCACCGACAGGTGGCATTTTGGGATTTTATTTTTAGTGAAAAAGGCTTAAAACCTCTAACAAGATTAACAATTTTCCCGTGAATATGGTTGATTTTACAGCTGTCTCTAAAGCTCCCTGATTGCAGTGATTTCCTGAATATCAAAGTGCTTCAACTACTCACTGTGTTGTTTTCCTTTCAAAGTGCAGATCCATGTAAAGTTAAAACAGAAAAGACAGGCTTTCTTACAGATGCAGTACTGAATCAACTAATCATGGTGGACCTTGTCTTTTTGCACCTAGAATGCTTTTTTGTTTTTTTCCTCCCTGTAAAAAACTAGTGAAGTTACAGGAATCCTTTTACCAAATGAAAAGCAGGTTTTGAAATATAATCAGGTAGCTAAGAAGAGATTTGAACCATCAAGGGAGATGGACTTCCACTGCTGTGTGTTCCCTTGGGTCATGACAGCTAACAGCACCACTACAAGGTTTTCTTTTAACTACTGGTAACCTCATGATGGACCTGTTGCTGAGGTTTCTGACCTATGGCTTTCCCTGGTATTTTCAGTATGTCTTTTATTGTTCTGGAGCTTGATTTGCCATTAATCAAAATGAACACAGATCAGGAAAAAGCCTAGGAAAGAGAAGAGGGCAATTTCCTTAAAAAGAGAGCAAGGCCCTTTAAAAGCTGGCTGTTTAATAATTTATTGTGTCTATCTAATTGTTAATAAAGCTGAATTTCTCCAAAATTCAGAATCTGCAAGCTTTGAGGTTCTCAGTGATGAAATTTACACCACCCCTCATCCTGTCAGGGTTCTAAAACACTGTGCTGAAGTTCCCCTGAAATTTTGCAGAGGTACAGATTAAATCACAAATTCAAATTATCTATTTCAAGCACTCCTAGAAAATATATATATTTTTTAAAAATATTTAATATTTTTCACACAGAGGGTTGTGAGACCCCGGCCCAGTTTGCCCAGCAAGGTGGTGGCTGCCCCATACATGGCACCATTGCAGGGGAGGTTGGTCGAGGCTTTGGGCAACCTGCTCTGGTTGCAGATGTCCCTGTTCCCTGCAAGGGGGTTGGACTGGATGACCTTGAAGGGTCCCTTCCAACCCAAAGCCTTCTGTGATCTCCAGTGAAAAGATAGCAAAACCACGAGTTTAAAGTGCTGGGATGGCAGCGCTGCTCGAGACTGATTAGCACAGACCCAAAGGACAGAATCCAGATAGCCTAGAGCTCTCTTTTTGCTGGTGAATGGTTTCTGACAAACTGTTGAACCCAACTGTTTTATTTAACAATGGAAGGATAGCAAAGATGAGGATTTTTACCTTTGATCACCAGTAACCCACCCTGTTCTTGCTCAGCTCTGTGGACCAGAGATGTGTCATGAAAATAGTTCCATGAAAGAGAAGGCTACAGGGGGAGTTTCTTTCCTTTTGCTGAGCTGTTTTGAACCTTGAAGAAACACCATTAATCACCTGGAGCTAAGTCTGCATGTGTTTCCCAGTGACTGTTAAGGCTGATTAATAAATACCTGCTGCACAGGCCATCACATGCCATTGGCCTACGGATGGCATCACCGTAAGATCTTTCAATGAGCATTCCTAGGGAGATGTGGTGTTGGGAGTCCACCAGTGCAGGTGGAGCTCTGCAGAGATAGATACAATTGCAGTGATGTCACCACCATGTGCCCTTTTAGTTAATTGGTTTAAATAACATCTTATTTTAACAAATTAAGTTCTTCATTTTACTTAGGCGCTTCTGAGTCTTGCTCAGCAAATCATTATGTTACGATGCTGATAAAAATATACAAGTGTTCATGGTCTGTGAAAGGATTATATAGTTGGGCCTGGAAGGATTGTTCTATTAGTGCTACTCTGCATTCATCAGGAAAGACCAAACCCAATCAACTTTTTACATTCTCAGTATTTTTATACAAGGCGGTATTACTGATTGCTTGGGACCAAGATGGAAAAATTAAGGACTTGCTTTAGAAGAACTATTTCTAAACATCCACACATTGTACTCATGCCAGAAAGAAATTGTTGCTGTGTGATGGTGCCATTAGGAATCAGCCTCCTCCTCCTCCCTAGTTCCTTTAGCTCCATGTCCTTTGTTTTCAGCTCTCTACTGATTGGTGCTTCCCAGCATCTCTCATTTTGGGGCAAAGTAGCTGATTTGTTCCTGTGCTCATCCTGTCTGCCGAGCTGCCTGCTTGCTCCTGCACTGGTATGAGACCATGTTAACCTGTGTTGCTTTTGATTAGTCAGTTGCCAATTCTTGTGTAATTTGTGAAGACTTGGTTTCTTCAAATGTAATATTCTTCTGGCAATTTTGGTTGAAGTCAGACGGTGGGATCTATGTTGCTAGGTCTGCATCATCTCACTGTTCACCTACCAGAACCCAGCCCAGCTGCAAGGGACAGGAGTAACCATCACAAAATGAGAAGCATATTCATCTGCTTTGGGCTGGTAAAAATTACTGTAAAAAAAAAAGCTGTACATCATTCAGAAAGTGCAAGTACTGCATCTAACGATTATTAACACCATTACTAATGTGCCAAGTGTAGCTTCTCTATTATTTCTGGTACAGTAATAACTCAAATTAATGTTTCTTTGCATGTTGGGGAAATTAATCTTTGTATGTGGCAGACTAAACCCTATAAATTTCTTAAGCAAAAGCCTAACTAAATGTTAAGTGTTCTGAATTCCGAAGAACGCGTAACCTCGGTGTAAATTTACATTTCATCTTTGCTCTGATTTCTAATTTGAATTTATATCTGGAAATAAGAATCGTTTAAGGCAGTTTGCAGTGCTGTTACTGGCAAGCTGTACGGCACTAACAGTTATTGACACCACGTAAGAGAACGACAAACATCTGACCTCTAGTGGCAGCTATCTCAGGAAGAGCTGATGGTACTTCCACTTGATGTGGAAGAAGCGAGAGAGGTGGAAAGGGGAGAATGATTCTAGAGTAAACTGGAATTGTGAAGTGAAGCCTGAACTTTTATTAGGTGCTTTGTTGGGTTTTGGTTTTTGTTTTTTTTTTTTTTTCTATCGACACCCCAGTTCAGAAACCAAGGTATTTTGGCTTCTGAAACTTTTATTCTTGAATCTTCAGAGTTTATTACTATGTCTAAATGTATGCATGGTCTTCCAAATAGAGGTTTTCCAACAGAAACACAGCATTACTCTAACATGTTTTATACCCTAGGGGAAGCTTCTGCTAAGTTTGGTGCTTCGGTTGTTTCCACTCCGTGCATACAGGATTATTCAACCAGCACATTAGGATCCTCATTAGACTTTCTTCCTTCTCAGCTGACATGTAACATTTCCCCAGTGAGAATACATACTTCACCATCAGTGCTCTGTACATCAAAGCTTTTCACTCCTACTGGCCTAAAAAAGCAGAAGCTATTCCATAAACAAAGGTCACAACCTTTCTAATCAAGTGCCTAATTCAAATATTAAATCCCCTCAATGAGAAACAGCAGTCTTGGTTTTAACCCCCATAGGATTAAATTTCAAAGCCTTAGTTTACACAAACTTTCTCCTAAACAAAAAATATTATCTGCAAGCTAAGGTTAAACCTTTCATTACAGCTTTGTGAAGCCTTCAGACCACTGATACAGCCTTTTTAATGGGATGGTGGCAAATCTGCAGGAGGACTGAAGCAATAGTAGTTTCAAAGGGTCATTATTTCTGAGTCAGAATTAGAATAATTTATGCTTATTTCCCAAAGCAAGAATGAAAATGAAATGATGTAGGATTCAAATATTTTTGTACATTAAAAAACAACTCTATACAGCTATATGAGGATATGGGTCCTGTAAAACCAGCCGTGATAGCAAATATTTTAGCCCATTTAAATTATCAGATTGAGACATAACAAGGATAAATCTGTTCTTTTTCCTCATGACTGGGAAGTGCTGATTTGAGAAGGGCACAGACCAAGTACTATATTGTTTAATTTTAATGTTTCTCATTATAAGATGCTAAATTATGGTAGTTATAGCTAAACATTCTTTTACACTTGAGCCAGTTTGTTGTTTTTTTTTTAATAGAGAAATTTCTATAATATTTTTATCTAGAAGCCTCTAAGAATCAGAGTTTTCTTCTGTGTTTTGAGACTAGCTCAAAATCTCCTTCCTTATCTTGAAAGTGCTCCAACACGAGCCCAAGATACCCAATGGCTTGTCCTAGACAAGATGTCAAAGTGAATTAACAAAAAAAGATGTGAATTTAAAGTGAATATAACTCGAGTACATATAATGTCTCTATGGACATTCATTTAGGAGTCAGCTGGCCATAATTATCTTAATTTAATTCACACTCAAAGTGAATTAAGCTGAAGTCAACTAATGGTTTATCAACACGGAGAGACACTGTATAATAAGCTCTGTAAATTCACAATTCATCAGCTCCTTTGCTCTGGCTTCCCTTGTGGAAATGCAGCATGTCCTCAAGGTGCCTTTGTACGAGGTAACAATTCTTTTAGGGGAAAAAAAAGTGCTCTGTATGGAAGTGTAGGCTGATTGATTGCAGAAGTGATTGTGTTTCAAGGGTGCTTCATGTAGAAAGAAGGTCAGCTGAGATCACCAGTGCATTTGAAGTTTCTCTACCATTTTGTGACCATAATGGCACTTTCTATGCTACAGGGTCTATTCTGAACAGGAGAAAGCCAAACAGCAGTTTTGGTGTTTCCATAGCAGGGAATTAGGCAGGCAGCGGATTAGTATGCCGAGTACCCAGTGTACCATCAATTCATATTTTCATTCACTGTTCAGTGACTTCACCATGTAGGAGTGCAGAGAAGCCTTAACCATTTCTGAATGAAAACATCCAGAAGCAGTTACACACTTTAAATTCACACTGTTACCCAGCTAGGTTTAAATTTACTAAGTATCTCAGTATAAATTTTCTCCTAAATGGTTTCCCACACTTTTTTATTCACTAGATTTAGTGGTGTTTTCTGTTAGCGTAAACAAAGCAATGCAATAAAGAATATGGAGAAACATCCCTACTTGCAGCACTCCCTTTAAATTTAATCAGCATCGTCAGGCAGCCTCTGACATTATTATCCAGCTATAAAAACATCCCTATCCCTATTCATTCAGCCATTTCTGCTCATTTTTCCAGGCACAGAAAGTTTGCGCCGTAGCGTGCCTTGTCAGATTTGGAGCCCTTCCAGTACCTGATGAGCATATTAACAGTGCTCCCATTCATTGGTGAGAGCCTGCCAGTTCTATCTAATTTTAGTTAAGTTGCTATTTATAGCCAGATCACTGCGTTTTCTCTTGTGAAAGACTCGCAACTGCCAGGCACGGAAGGAATATATTTTTTGTGCTGTTTTAGTTGGCGCACAAAAAGCCCATGGTTGTAGTTTACCTAAGTCCAAAATACTCCGCAGTCCTCCCAAAGTAACAGCAATGCTGTACGTAACGATTTACACCAAAAATATCCTGGCACCCTTGGCTATTTGCTTCTCGGCCCGGTGAGATGCTTACAGTGTCAATAATATAGGTGACCCAGAAGTCAGACAGTAGTACAAAATCATAGTCTTTGCTAAACATGACTCTGCAAGACAGGTTCCAATGTCCAAAAGATGGAGAGGGGGGGAGTTTTGGGTCAGCTGTCTCTCTCTGTGCTGTAACACCTGCAACGTAGGGCAGTGGAATTGAATTCTTCCCGAATTATTTCACTGGATAAGAAAGAACATATTAATGCCACCAGTAACACCTACCTTTTCTCCCCATGGTGTTTTGCAGGAATCTATTCACTATCTTTGCGAGTAGCCTTAAATTCTGAGGAACGTTACGGCAAAAAGACTTCCTGTTGCAGCTTAGGTGGTCATATTTACAAATATAGTTGTTACAACTTAGGCATTTCATTAATATACTACGAATTTATGCTTCACTACGTACATATGCCTGTGTATATGTAGGGAAACTGAGGAAATCATCATTACAGTTAATTTCATCATGCAGCAAAACATGCAAGTGAAAAGCGAGCACTTTGAAAGTACTGCATTTAGAAACACAGTGTTCAAATGATATATAGTGCTGCAAAGTCTGATCCTTGGCTAAAGACAAGTTGGCCTCTTCCAGTTAAAAAGATACTTCATTATGTATTTTAGTAACTGATAATTTGCTCTCAGTTTTGGTAACATGACAGGATGGTGGTTAGAAAAAAATTTAATTTATTCTAAATTAAATAAGTTAGTCTGGAATTAGGGTTCCTCTCATCTTGGAACTTCAAACTGAAATTTTGTACTCATCAAATTAATTGAATTCTGATTCCTAGATAACACCTGTATCACAACAAGAACGAACCACTGTGCCAGCAGAGATCTTGGTTAGGCTGATATTCATATTCAGCCTGGCTGTGATTATGCCAAAGCAGAGCTGAACTGGAACCAAACCAAAAAAAGTAGCTGAAGAAAGAAATAATGGTGAAAGTCTGTGAATAATACGGTTCACAGACCAGAAAAAAATAATAAAAAAATCTCTATTAATTTGTGGCTGACTACTCCACAAGATAAAGTCCATACCCGCCAATCCAGAGGTCACGGGCTGGCAGAGGGCTGTCATTTCTCTAACTTTCAGAGGCAGAAATGTGTTTTAGCTGCATGGTTATATACCAGACTGCACACCTCCCTCCCTCCTCCTCCAGCTGAGTAGAGAAGGTCCAGAGAAGTGCCTGATTTAGATGTTATTGCAGGTACAAGCTTCAGTGCTGCCTAACGAGATTTACAGGCAAAGCTGTAACACAGCTTTCAAAGGACCCTGATTAACAACTATTTATATTAGTTTGAGCATGATTTATGGTGGATGAGGATGCTTCTTGCATGTTACTGGCAAGGTAACATTGAGAAAGCCTTGCAGCTCCAGGTGTATTTGGTTCTTTTATTCCAGGGGCCATAGAAAGAGCACACAGAGGTGATGGCATTGCCCGAGAGGTGGAAGTCAAGAGAGTTCTGAGCCCTCATATCACTGGCAGACCCAAACATCTGCGTGGGGGGTAAAGCACACACGTGCACTTGGCCAGCCTGTGGTTGGCATCATGCCTCTGTTTCACTGGAGTCCTAAGAGGGACTCGAGAGGTTAAGTAGCCCTTCCCCCAGCCCTCCTGCACCACCGATTACCCTTTGTTTAGTCTGGCAAACCAGCCACCCCCATGCCTGGGTCAGAGGATGGCTACAGCTCCTCCGGCCGAAACCCACCCTTCCTTGCAGCCCACACACTCTACCCCAGGCCGATTCCCGGGCGCATACGTTGCCTTCTCCCCTCTCTACCTCATTGCACAAGATTACTAACACTGTTCTCAATCACAAATCAAGGTATTTTCCAGCAGAGCTTTTCATAAAAAAAAAACCAAAGCAAACCCAAAACAGCCGAAACAAACCAACCACCACAGTTTGAGAGATTCACTCTTACTTCACTGGGTGTCAAATCTGCCCGCTGGCACCACATCAAGCTCTCTTGTTGGCTTATATGGGGTTGCTTTCTGGTGCCTATTAAGCAAATTAATGATCCTGTCCTTGTTTGCATCATTGTGTTTTCAGTGCCTTTACAGCCTTCTCAGAAAAAGCCGAGACATTATTGCTGCTCCCATAAATTGTACTTTCTTCCATGTTTTCTTGCAACCTATGGAGACATTATGCAATTTTTCATCACTAGTTTCAGGCCCCATGTGATTTTTCTTCATAAATGCCTTGAATGAAACCTAATACATCACCTGTTGCTCTACACCCTGTAAGAGAGAGTAAAAATAAACTGTAAGGGGTGACCAGCTGTGGAAGCTTTTCCTGCCACCACCTGGTGAGTTTGGGCTGAGTTTCACAAGCACAGAAATGCAATTTCTCCATCCTTCTTGGATTTTATCTGGCATCACTACTCCTGTTCATCGCAGGCGTTTAGAGCACTGAGAAGCTTACTTACAGTGACTTCATGGAATGACTTGGAAATAATCACCAGTATAAAACTGGTGATGTTTTTCATACACCCTGTGGTATTTAAACTGCTGGTGAGATTTCCTGCACAGAGGAGGAGCCCCATGATGAGGCAGGGATCAGCACTTCAGGAACTGTTTTTACCTCTGTGATGAAACTTTACAGCTAAGAGTTGCCTTTTCTAGCTGTTTTTAGCTAGAAAAGGAAACCCTTTATGTTTTAGGTCTATTCTAGTTTATTGTTACCAAACCAGGAGCACCAGAACCATTCAACAGAGTCTTGTTTGATGACATGTCCTACAAAATTTAGACTTGTAGAGAAATAACCTTCTACTCGCTCATGTAGCACTCATTTTTAGGTCTATAAATGCTAGCATCTGTACCCAAACTAAAATAAAATTTGGAATACTGGAAGGAGCCATGGCTCCATGTCATGCAATATTGACAGCTTGTAATTTCTTAAAACCTGTGTCCAGGATGGTTTGGAAAGTCTCCAGAGAAGGAGACTCCACCACCTCTCTGGGCAGCCTGGTCCAGGCTCTGTCACACTCAATGGAAAAATAGTTTTTCCTCCTGTTGAGGTGGAACTTCCTGCGTTCCAGCTTGTGACCATTTCCCCTCATCCTATCACTGGCACAACTGAAAAGACACTGGTCCCATCTTCTTCACCCACCTGGACATGTTACTGGAGCAAGGGGGTTGTACTCACTGATCCTCAGAGGTCTCTTCCAACCCCCACTATTCCATGATTCTATGAATCCTGACCCCCACCCTGCAGATGTTTGTAACTATTGATCAGATCCCCTCTCAGCCTTCTCTTCTCCAGGCTAAACAGCCCCAGGTCTCAGTGATACACCAGGCCTAGTGATGTCTCAGTAGGCAGAGCTCTGGTGGTGGCCCACCCCACAGGGCAGTTAGTGAGACAGCCAGATGAGCACACGCCGAGCACTGTGACAGGCAGTAGAGGCCACACTGGCTCCTCCTTCATTGCTTCTCTTTGCGTCACAAAGACACGCAGAGAGGGATGGGATCAGAACACAGCATGCTCCTGTCCGAACTCCATCTCCGAACAGCATCCACCCACATTCTCTGAAATCCGCCACGGTCTTACATGTGCCTGAAGATCCCCACAGCTGAGTACAAAGGCAGCACTGCACCACCAAACGTCTACGTACCACATCCCCTTCTCTGTAACCAAACCTGGGCCCACAGGCAGCTGGGAACTCCCCACAGAATCATAGAATTATCAGGGTTGGAAGGGACCTTAAAGATCATCCAGTTCCACCCCCTGCCATGGGCAGGGACACCTCCCACCAGAGCAGGGTGCTCAGAGCCTCATCCAGCCTGGGCTTAAAAACCTCCAGGGATGGGGCTTCCACCACCTCTCTGGGCACCCTGTTCCAGTATCTCATCACCCTCATGGTGAAGAGCTTCTTCCTAATGTCTGACCTGAATCGACCTCTCTCTAGTTTGAATCCATTCCCTCCAGTCCTATCACTGCCCCACAGCCTAAGAAGTCCCTCCCCAGCTTTCCTGTAGCCCCCTGAAGACACTGGAAGGCCACAAGAAGGTCGTCTCGGAGCCTTCTCTTCCCCAGACTGAACAACCCCAACTCTCTCAGTCTGTCAAGTGGACAAAAGGGATGCTGCAACATCCTACTGTGTCCCTATCCCATTACAGTCCTACAGGCATCTGGAGGCCTTGGACAGAGGCAGCCCTGCACCACTAACCACCTCCATAACCCATCACACACCTACATGCGGCTGGGAGCTCCCCACAGCCGAAGACAAAGGACAGTTTGGTCTCCGATAGACATGGCCTCTAATTTCTCAGAGCTATTTAGAACCGTTTATTTCATCCTGCGTCAGAACCTGGTTTGCCTCTCAAATATTGCTTTTATACATTTTACACCAGCACTCATTCGTGTCACACATACTTTTTACATATTTTTATTCCCTTGAGGAAAAAGTTGTGGGTTTTTTTCTGAGAAAGCAAAACCAACTAAACCTTGTTTTATTCCCAAGTCCCATAACACTTGTTATCCTCCTCCTTTTTCACTTTTAGAGCAATCAGAATCAACATACTGTTGGTCCAGTCGCACACACTGCCAGTGTCTGCACAAACATACTACCTAGGCTAGCCAAGGTATACGCAGCTCTGCTCAGGACTTGTTAGGCTCCACCTGGAATTTAATGTCTACTTTTGGGCTCACTGCTTGACACTGAAAGACATCAAAAAGCTGAAGAAGGTTCACTGGAGGGCCACCAAGATGACTGGAGGGTTGGAGAACCTGCCATGTGAGGAAAGGCTAAAGGAAGTGGATTTGTTCAGCCTCTAGCTCTTTCCCTGGAGGAAAAGGCTCAGGATTGATCTAGTCAGTGTCTCTAACACCTGAAGAAGGTAAATAGAGAAGACGAAGATACTCTGTTCAAAAGGATCCCTGGTGGCAGGGCAAGAGGTCATGTACACAAGTTGGTTTAGGCAAAATTCCTTCTGGATATAAGAAAAAAAATAATTTGTCTGCCAGAGAACAACTGAGTATTGCAATAGGCTTCCCAGAAAATGCTGGGACATGTCTTGGAGGAAATATTAAATACTTTGCTTGACAGTGCCCCAGAAAACCAAGTCTAAGGTGCTGCTTTCAACAGCAATTTGGGCCAGATAATCTCTAGAGGTACCATCTAACACAGACTTTCCCATGACTCAACTCTGGGGCTTACAACATCATGCCCATCGAGGAGCTACAGCGCACAGGGGTATGGTGGGAGAAGGCACAAGTCCAGGCCGAAGCGTGTAGTGCTAGGGTAGACCTTGGACACAAAACAGCCAGAAACTGCTTTTCAGTTAATGTTTATAGAACAGCTTGTCAAACATTGCTAATGTGAGCAGAGCTTGTCTGGTTCTAAAGCATCAGCAAGACACTTCCTCAAAGTTGCCAAGCTTTCTTAAAGCCAAAATATAATGTATGGCACTAGTGCTGTCATACGCACCCACTGCCAAATGCAGCACTCCTAAAAGTTCAGCGACACCTGACTACTTAGAGCACAGGGAAATGTTGCCAAGCTTTTCGAATTAGGCAAATAACTCAACAGCTGATACTTTGGGCATGTAAAGCAATGGGAGATCAATGCATTTAGTTAACAGAAACTCTTTATGTATTGTGTGTACAGACACTCTCTGGGCAGTATTAGTTGAGAGGCTCCTTAAGTGAAATTGAAGTCTAAATCATCCAGTGTCTCCAGGAAGAGGCTGGGTATATATATTTCAGATGCAAGAGTAAGAGGTTGTGTCAGCAGATAGACCTACATATCTATATCGATCAGTTTGTTTTTAATTAAACTTTCTGCTTGGCTCTGGAGTCTGCAGCATTTATTGCAGCAAGGGAATTGTGGTTTACTACAGCCCCTGGTCGAGATTAAGTACGCTACGGAGCCAGGAGAGTGTTTATAGCCCTTCTTTATTGATTCATGGCTATGTGCTGCTTGTAGCTGTGAAGCAGAAAACTAAAGCTATATTTAGGAGGTTTTGGTTTTTCCACACACAGAAGCTGGATCTAGATTTGCCAGCCAAAGAAGAATGAACACTAGCAAAGTTTAGAACTGCTCGGTAATTTCTGTTACTGGTCTATCAGCAGTACAGCCTGTGGGCGAGTTTTTGGCTGCATAGAAAACAAGAGGCTGCTAAATAAAAACTCGAGGCTTTGTGTCCTTAAGCTTGCAGTAAGTCTTGGTCTATTTGAGCTGAAAACATTATCCTTGTTCTACAGATAAAGACATCATGTGCCCCTCTCCGTGGTGGTGCAGTGTGGTGACCTTTCTTTATTTAAATATGCAGAACACAGCCCATCCAGTAGTGAAATTCAGTTTAAGCTATGACTTTTATAATTTCATTCTATCATAAAATCTGAGTTACGTGTCCCACTGGAATGGTTATAATTGAGAGCACAAATCAAGTGCAAGGGCAATAAGATCCCGACAAGAATGGCAGAATAATCCGAGGAACATAAGGCAAAAATTACTAACTAGCAAGCTAACTAATTACATCTAGCAAGGTCTGCTATCAACCTGAGACTGCTTTCAACTGAAAGTCTACCCCTGGCCAAAGCGGGGAACCCACACAAATACAAATACAGCAGCTTTCAGATTTATCTTAATCCTGTTTATTCTCCACAATGTTCTTCTCAAGCCAAGTCACTACTGCAAAGCAAGTGTATCAAAGAGAACATCACCCAAATGAAAGCAAGTTTAGTACTGTGGCAGTTTCTTGCCAAAGCTCTTTTAAGCCAGTGTTCCTACCATAAGAAAAGCCTTTCACAACTTTTAAACTTAAGTGAAAAACTCCCTTCATAAAATTAGACTCTGTCCTTCCAAGGATTCATCCTCAGTGGAGACAAGAGTGCTACATCTGCTGTGGTCATCCATATCTGCCTCTCACTCTTACTGCTCTTGGAGCTGCCAAGGACACCATGGTACACTCAACAGAAAAGATTCACTGTTTAACCATAACCACTTAAGAAAAAAACCCATCATTTTTTGATCATTTTGAATCTCCCAAAAGGCAGAGAGACCTCCCCAGGCATGAGGTAGGACACAGTTGTTCCCTGCTCATCTCCACATCATCACTAATGAAGGACTAAGATGAGGACAACATACACAGGACTTTCAAACAGATACCTCTGATGAGGTAAAACATCAAAACAGCATTGGAAGGAAAAAAAAAAAGAGGTAGCACATTCATAATGTACGAGGTCGCAGCACATGTCAGTAGTGATATTGCACATTCAAAATACACAAGGACTGATTTGGACATTACACTTAGATACGTAGTGTAGTGCTACCCTTTCAAAAGGAGATTGGGTTTGAAACCATCATAAAGAGCATGTACTGTGATGACATAAAGATGAGAAATTCAGCAATCAGGGTTAGTGGGAGGTCACACATCTCTCCTTGTGGTAACGTTACATCACTCACCCTTCGTTGGTCACCCTGTTGGAGGAGACCGTGTATCTCAGAAGATCCACAGCTGTGAACTTCTAAGGTAAAGGCCCAGGCTTCAAGGCACTGCACCCAGGGAAGAAATGGCAGCAGTGGTGGGTAACTGATCAGCATAACAAACCTCCTGCAAACTTCTGAGAACTGGATTACTCATCTTGAAATATCTTCTACGTTGAAAGCTAAAGAAGTGCTTCTAATTTTATAAACTTGAGCCGCCTCTGGAGTCAAGTAAACAACTTTATCTGCAGAAGACCCCAGGGAGGTGGTTTTGTGTTGACTGTGAGTTCTGTTGTCTATCCTACATCTCATGGGAGTCTGGATTTCTGAAGAAAAAGTGCTTCAGATGTGGACTAGTGAGTGACCTGTGAATTACCGGAGAACATTTAGGGCCTGGCCTGCTTTAACTTCCCTTGCTTTAGAAAGGGCCTAAGGTGTGAGCAGTGTTAAACAGCCGAGGAATGGGAGAGCACGTTGCTCTGGAAACTTAGAGGAGAAGGTGGACTATTATTTGGACTGTTGGGTGCCTTTCAAAAAGAAGAAACAAGCAAACAAACACACACACCCCACCAAAAGCCTTGCTACAGTCCTAGGCTGTAGCCAGAAGGGACACATACTTCTTTCCTCAGATAGAGAAATAATGATAGCAAATCTGAGCACAAGGGAGCACCCCAGAACTTCTCTTGCTAAGAAAGGGAACGATACTGTAGCTGGAGGGGATTACAGCACTCACCTCAGACACAGAAAAGCTCCTCTTCCTGGCTTCTGTTTCAAGACCAGGCCTCAACAGTAGGTGTTGGCTGTAATTACAGCTTTCCTCCCTCCTACCAGCTTTGCATGGTGTTGCAGAGTGTTCAATGCAGGCTATGGTCCTGCAGGTGACTCCTTGCAGCTCTGCCCTTGTCCTCCTGCACGTGCTGCAAGCTCTCACATTACCCATCTGCAGAGGAAAGGCAGGGAGTGTCTTTTATGTTCTGGAATCACTGATGTATATATGTAAATAATGCTATAAAGTAGAATTACTTAGAGCTCTATTACTTTCCTCATCCCACCATCACAGAAACAAAACCAGGCATAGCTTTTGCTCTACTTCTCTATGAAAGACTACCCCAAATTATCCTCCTTCAGCAGCAAAAGCAGAGGGGCTCTGCAGGACATCATTAACCTCGAGAAGCATCAGTCGATGCCATCGCAAGAGACATCAGGAGGCAGAAAACCTCTGGGTGAATGTGTGATTCCTACCTACCCCGATGCTGCGCATCTTTCCAGCACTCTCTAAAACTCGCTTCATTTGCCAATGCTATTTTGGGATTTCCTACACGTGCTAAATCACAGTAAGATCTGCTGATGGTGAAGCATCTCAGTGGGCTACCGGCTCCTCCCCAACCCTTGGGCAGGGCTGCCCGCGACAGCCCAAATCCACTCGAGATTGAAAAGGTGTGAGCAGTAAATAAAGGGAAATCCTGGCTCACCATAGAGTTGTTCAGCTCCCACGCTCTGACCTCCTTTGGTCCCTTCTCTATTTTGTTAAGATCGTATTTCTTTACGCACTGCCTGCCTTAAAAGCCGTCATAAATCTGTGGCGTGCAGCAAGACTAACAGAGAAGGCACCGTGTAATAGAAGGGGCTATAACTCGATCCCAGGGACTCGGACGGAGTCGTAAATCAGCACCGCGGAACTGCAGCCGGAACGGGCCGGGTCCGAGGCTGGGAAGGCGGCACCCTGCCCTCTTCCCGCGGCGCGGAGGCCGCC